>BMAW01118788.1:0-178642 GCA_019974015.1 Nephila pilipes
GACAGATGTGACCATAAATTTGAACATCTATCATCTTAGAAAGCCTCTAAGATTGTTTCACAAGACAACCAATCTATTTTTAGAACTTTGATAGATCGCAAGCAGGGTGAAAAAAATGAACTTTCCTTGTAGGGATATTATATATTTCGTAGTACTAGAGAAAATCCTTATTTTTATTAATTGAAACTCATATTAATAAATAGTGATTCATTTTAACACGTTGCGATGTCTCCTTTCAAGACTAATTATACATTTTAGCCTATCTATAATTTTAATACCATTGTTTCGGTATTTTATTTTTTAACTTGAGAAATCGGAATACTTAATACACCATATTTTCTACTGCTAAATGCCCTTTTCACCGTCCGTTTTGCACAATTCGTACAAAAAAAAAAAAAAAAAAAAACTATTATAGTAAGATTTACTCCAATTTTATTTTATTTTGTCAACATTTTTTTATTTAAACATACGTACTTTATATCGACGATTTCGTAGAAAAAATACGTAAATTTTAAAATGGTTGTCCGTGAATCCTGCTGAAAAATGTAAGATCATTCGTTAAGTTTCGTTTTCCGCTCACATATAAAAGTAACTATCTAGGGCAACTGTTCTTCATATGAAAGATATTTAAAATATAATTCAACAAAGTTTTTTAAAAGGTTTTAATTTCATTTTTTTAAGGAGGAACCAACAAGTAAATAAATATTTAAAGATAAAAAATCCATGAAGATTAATAAATTGCTAGTTATATTGAGATGTCATGTGATATAATATGTGCCCAAGTTTTGCATAGGGGATAGGAAACCTTAGTAAAAGCGACAAAAAAAATCTTAATTCGTTCACTAGTAGCGCAGTTAAAATTTCTGTAAAATACCAAATTCATAATTTCCCCGTTCCTTCCTTAAAAGAGGGTCAAATGCCCACTCTGTACACCACATGAATACCTTGATAGAATAATAGATTTCTGGATGGAATGGTTGAGATATTTTTAAGAAATTTGAAACCAGCGCTTTCATGATCTTTTTAAAATTTCGCCACAATAGCACGTTAATAAATTTACACACTCGAAACATATTTTGTCAAACTTAGATCTCTAAAGTGGAGCAAAGATCATAATCATGCGGCACATTTCTCAAAGAATAGTTCTCAAAATATGCTCAAAAAATAATTTCAACTTTATTAATTAAGAGAGGTTTAAAAACCATTGAAAAATTCATCACGAAAACGTATTTCAGGTATTGCAGTTAAACATAGGCAAATTTAAAATAAACATACTTGTAACGCTTTCTAAGTATTCTACATATATGCAAATGCTGTTATGATTTTTAAGTACAAAAATTAAGTTTATTCAAATTCAAAAACAAATTTTCCTTATACTAATTCTCCTGTAACTTATTAAAGATGCTATTTAACTTTAAGATTTAATACTGAAAATTAACATGCCTACACACTTCAAATGGGCAATTTAAAACAAAAGACTTATGAATAACCTCTGTAATGCAAGAAAAAGCCTTTCTTTAATTTTTTGTTTCAGAAAGTGCCTGTCTTTCTTTGTCTATTTATCTTTGAAATACCTGGAATGTCAATTCTTCTATTTTGAATGTTTGTAGTTAATAAAAGGAAAGAGAAAATCTTTCAAGAGATATCAGGTTCTCAAGTGACATTTTGTCTTCGCTGTGGGAATAAAAGTTTTGTTGAACTTTTTAAACTTGGGTTACTTTCACTTGAATAATGGCTTCTGACATATAAATTTGTATGCATAGTTTTTTTCTAAAGACCTTGAGGGATTAAAAACTTAAATTCTTTTTTTATATTTAAAAAAGAAAAAAATATATATAAATTTGATATTTGCAGCGGAAATATTAATACTGGACTCCAGAATGTTTTTAAAATCCTTTGTAATGGAACAAACCAGTTTTAAGAGGTTTTAGTGCTGTTCTTCAAAGATATATTTTAAAAATTAGAGCCAATCCCAAACAATTTTTTGAGTTTGCTAGATTAAATTATTTGATTAAAATGGTGATGGAATTACCCTAACCGTTTTAGACATCGCTTCTTAATTATTTCTGCAAGATAGAATACGGGTTTCACAGACGAAAATGATTAGATACTCTCTTAAAATATTTTAGCCATAATTAAGTGTGGCACGTACAGAAACGGTTGGTTAGTAAAGAGGTAATGGGATTAAGGCTAATATCACGGAGCATGACCCACACTCGGTACACATTTACGGATAGAAAAAAAAATATATCACAAAATTAGATTAAGTTCGTTCGGTTTTAACACGTCTATCCAAGACCTTAAGGTTTTGAAACATTGTTTAGTAGATTATTTTTCCCTCTTTAACATGTAAAAATAAGAACAAATATCAATTTTATAACAAAAGTTTTCGTACAATCAAATAACATGTAAAACATTACATTAAAATAATATATAATAGATAAGAGTGCAATAAATTACGAGCAAAAGTATACTAAATTAAAAGTTTAATAAAATCGAATGTTTTTTTTTTTGTAGCATAGTAAATCCAGATGGTAATATTAATGTAAAACATTTTGAATCTAAAAATGTCAAAATTCCAAGTTCTATTACTCAACATAAGGCGATGAGAGCCTTGAAAAAAAAATTATTTCTGTACTTTGAACTTGTAAATAAATTATTTGGACTCCGGCAAGAGGCGCCAAGTCTCGTTTAAGTGAGAGCGCAAGGGTTCATGGGTAATATTTCAGAGTACATATGGATCTTGACCGCATAAGGCAGGTTATTCCTTAATTTTATGTAATTTATCCTGACCGCTACAGCGGGTTAAAATACAGGCAGTTTGGAAGCCCTTGCATATTTTGTAAACATTTGTTAATGTATAATTGGCACCCATAAATAAATGTGGTAGAATAAGAATCACTCTCTATCTTCCTAGTCAGATTATTGTTTATTTCCCCCAAAAACTCGCCTTGAACCCAAATTTATAATGACGCGTATTATGGAATACTGAAAAATCAGTTCGTAGGTTGAGTTTGGTTTCAAGTGATGAGATGCGTAACCTATTACCTATTCTCCAGATTCAGAAAGACATCAATCGAAACGGAACCATCTTAGAAAATTTTGCAAATTTGCATCTCATATTTATTTACTTTTCTTAATTGGCTGACCGTTTTGGGAAAAATATGTTCAGATGAGAATAATATACTGGTTAAATAAATGCATATTTGTTCTTTTTTTTCTGAAAAAGTATATATAATTACCTTATGTATATTAATATACCTATTACAACTAAAGAAATCTTTAATTATTTTATATGCATTTGGTATGTTACTTTAGACTTAAAGGAATTCATTTGTGTGTGTGTGTGTGTATAACAAAACAAATTATACAAAACTTAAATATAATCGCTTATTTTCTCTAATAACAAAAACGCCATTGTATGAAGGTGAATTTAATGGTGTAATGCTTGCAAAAATAAAAATGTTCTTTTTTGTCATGAATTTTCTTATTTTATTTTGTACGTTACCGTTCCTCATTTGGGAAATTTTTCCTTAAGAAGAAAGTTAACTTAATAAATATTAATGAATTTAAGAATTAAAAATCGTTAAATTAGTCATACTGCATTAATAAATTCAAAATTTTCAATTTTTCGTAGAAATAACTATTACGTTGAATCACTAACCATTACATTAAGTTTCATAAAGTTCGAAAAGTACAAATACAATGTTTTTTGTTGTACATATGATTAGGTATACGATAGTAAGACCCCATAAAACCAATTAAAACTCTTTAATGCTTTAAGAGAATTTGTATGAAATTTCTTTATTAAAATAACTATTAATTAAAATAAGTATATATATAATTGTGAATCACATTCAAGAAATACTTTGTGTTTCTTTTACCGTCTTTATTTAACATTTCCTGTGTCTTAGTTTGTTGCTTTGCTTTTAATGTTTTTTTTTACCAATCGAGTAACAGACTTGAAAATTTTCTCTGAAAAAACCTTTGAAAAATATATTTTCAAATCCAATTGATCGTAAAGATTTCGTACCTGTGCTGCAGAGCAGTGATATTAAATTACTTTAATCCAATCATTTTCCCTATTCGTGTACCAAATGAGAATAAATGTTTAGGATTAGATTTTATTTAGAACATTGATTTGAATAAACTTCTATTAGTTACTATGAACTAATTGTTTCCCTTAGTTCTATTGTTATTTATTCATCTAAATATTAATTGATCCGAACTCGGAACACATTTTCAGAAAGAAAAAAATAATAATCACAAAATTATGTCAGGTTTGAGTGGCTTTAATACGGCAATCATTTCATTCTTTGATTTTACTGGCAGTATATTTTAGTACACAACAAAGCTTATGAATTTGATGTTATCATACAACTCGCGTGTTGTGACTTTAACATTTTTCAAGAGAATCTATGTACTTGTGCTAACATTCCAAGTCATATGAAATGAGAATTAAGGGATGAGTATAAATTGTTTATATGTTTTAGATTTAGAAATGATCAATAGAATTTGCTTCAATCTGATACAGATTTCCAATAAACACCCACATTGCTTTCGATAAAAAAAAAAGGACATTTAATCCACTGATTCATCCCAAACAATGAAATATCCGAAATGTAATTATAGAACAAATAAAATTATATGAGGAAACAACATAAAATGCAAAATGAGGGTATATATTACATTTTAATAAAGATCCTTTAATAAAAATAACTCTTATGCCAATTGATATGATAAAACAAAAAATCAAAAATAGTATTTTAATAATATAAACAGAATAAAATAATTTCACTCAATGTAATGTGATACCAGAAGTTTTTTTGTCCTAATACTTGGACTTTCTTAAGAATATTTTAAATTCAATTTAACATTCCATTTCAGCCATTTCAATTTTAAAAAAAAACGACTATGAAATCAGGGATAAAAGGAAATCCTTTAATGGAAGATAAATTCCACAATAATATCCAATTCACCAATCCATTTTACTATAAAATACTTCTGAGCAATATCTCTTTTGCAATTGAAGCCATTCCCCTGGTCTGAAAATTGTGGGATTTTTCTGCACCTGAATTCCTACTTTCAACTTAGTTTCAAAAGAAACCAAATAAGACCCGTTCCTTCTCCCCCAAAAAAAGGAGAGGGAAAAAAAGAGAAAACATGCCCAAATCTTCAACGTATTTTCAAGTAAAGGAAAATCCGGAACTTGATGTTGCAGCGAAAAGAAAATTCCAGAAGAGGAATGTTAAAGGAGAGAATCCTAACTCCTTTAACTTCATCTGTATACCGGATATTTGCCATGAGGGGATTCGGATCGGCACATCCCGTTTATTAGGGGGCTCTCCCCCTTTTCCACCAAACACTCTGAGGGATTTTAAAGTGGTTCGTTGAATTGTCCGTCTCTTGGAGCTTCCCATTCCTTGGCAAGATCTTTTCCTCCGAAATCGAAGTCTATTTAGGAAAAGGAGAGATTTACGTGAGGAATTTATTTCACGAATAATGTGGGTAAATTTCATTGCCATAAAGCTATTTCATTTCGTGTATTTCAAAAAGACGAAATATTTTCTTCCCCTTTTTACGCTGTTAAAATGTTAGAACAAGTTTATCTTTCCCAATATCAATTTAAGTTACTGAAAAAGACGTACAGTAAATCGGGAGTATCGTGAAATTTTACTATTAACAAGAAATACCAATAAATCTGGATAAAAAAATTTCTACTTATTAATGCATTCTTATGTACATAATTGTGTAAATTATAGCTATAAATAGTGATGTATTTGTTTACAGGAAGCCATAGGTTGAAGTAATCATCATCAAGAAGATAAAGTGCTGAGTGTTTCAAAGACGGCCATCGAGATCTCAAAAAATACTAGATGAAATTACAACTGTGAATGGTGACTATGCAGTGAGGTCTTAAGAATAATAAATAAAGATTTAATTTCTATCACAATTAATTTTAATATTTATAATTTTACGATTCTGTGGGCTACTTCAGTCTACGGCTTCCTGAAACCCAACAGATTACTGTTAATAACTAATTTTAGCCTTTTCTTAATTTAGCCAGACATCTCAGTTATTTCTTATTAATAATTAAAATTTTACCATACTCTCTAGTCACCACCTCACCCCAGGCTCTCTTGTTCACCACCAATTATTTTATTCATTTTTCAAGTCAAAGAATCAGCTTTGAAGATTCATCAATCTTTGATAGACCTACATTAGTAAAATATTAGTAACTGATTTTAAAATGTTAAAATGACATTAATGTTTTTACATAAATGTATAAATGATCTTCAGATTAGTTAAGAGTTATTTTTTCCAACATTTCAGAGCTACGTTTTATTGTAATTTTTCTAAAAGGAATTACATAATTAGTTGAGATTACTTAAGTTTTCAGGAAATAATCTTATTTCACATTTAGTTGTAATTCTATTTGATGAAAACATTAATAAATTAAATTAAAATTCAACACAATAAAAGTTTTACTTCCATAAAAAAATCATACATCTTATTTAATACGTGTTTTAAGAGTATTTTGTAACTATAAAATGGAAGGCGTTTATATCGTTTTGAAATACTTCAAAATGTATGGAAAACGGAAATATGTACAACATGAATGACATTATAGAAACTTTTGTTATCTACATGTGTGTAAATTATCAACATATTTAAAAAGTACTTTAATGATAGTTTTGAGATAAATACAAATTTCTTTTTTTTTTTATCTTTATCAAATTCTTGGGTTTGATACTGTCCCTCTTCTTTGCATAATTTTAAGATATCTCAATTATCTAAATTTAATTTATTATTACAACATTACCACTTTATTAATTTTTTATTTATAAATTTATTTCATTCGAGATAAATCTTATTTATTTTCAGTACGAATACTGCTCTCATTCTTGTCCCGAGCTATGGTTTAAACAAAGAGAATTACTTTTTGAACTTAAAAAACATTTTATTTATCACATTTTATATTTATTTGTGTGTGATCTGCTTCTTCACATTTTTTAGTTCATAATTTTAACAGTTCATAATTAAACGTGTTATATTAGTAAAGGTTTATTGTTTATTTGCTGTAAACAACTATCTAGTATTTTTCAATGAGAATATTTATGCATTCTCATTTACACTCTCCGGAAATTAATAAAATAAAATAAAAAAAACTCATCCTTTTACGTTATAATATCTGATTTGAGGAGCATGATCTTTAAGTATTAGCAATAGTTTATTTAAGATTGAACAGTAAGAAGGAATCATATATCATTTTAAGGGGAAAATATACTCAATGAATGCACCTGCTCAATACAAAGCACAGTATTTTCGATCCAGGGCTTGCTTACAATTAAAGTTCTTACAGAATATCACTGAAAAAGTAAGCATAATTTTATCCATTAAACGATATCATTACAAATCAAGTAAAAAACTTTGAAAATAATATAAATAGGATTAAATAATAGAAGAGCTACATTTAATCACAATATTGAATCAATGCAATGTCTTTCTAATAACCAATTTTATTTTATTTCAGATTTCCTATTCGTTATCTAAGGACTAAAATATCACAATAATCTTATTCTAAAGTACAAAATTATCACAAAATAAAATTGACGCAGAATTCCTATCTGTTCTGTAAATAAACATCTTACCATAATGTGTCAATATGGCTTAGCCTATTCGAACACATTTTATTTTTGAAAATTGATGTTTAAATTTTATCCCTTCTCGAAGAATGGTTGTTTCAAAATCTAAATCTTTTACTTTGTATACCACGGATCAATGAGAGACATTTTAACTCTTTCCGAATCGTTCAATTTCCTTTTAAGGGCCTTAAATTTTACGCTGAAAGGAAGATCGTGACAGATTTGTGATTCATGGCGGTTTTCGAACCAAGGAAAGAAACCTCTTCTGAGATGTAGTTTAATTGAATTTTGGTTCCTTTACTGATTGCTAAGATTATGCCTACTTAAAAAACAAGAAAAAGCCTTTTTTTCACACATAGATAAATGTGATTACTGGCTTATAAAAAATAAATAAATAAATTATGTATTAATAAGATTGAGTAAAAAGTTTTAGTAAATACAATTCAGAACGTTCCCATTTAAACTAAACTAACTTTTGATTTAGAAATCAAATAAATTTAATGTGAAAGTCTAAATGTAAACTTAAAATTCAACAACAAAACACAGATTGGAAATATATATATATATATATATATATATACATGTTTTACTTAGTAGAACAACATCTTATAAATAAATAATGTTATTATTCTCAAAGTAACTATGTTGGCAGGTTGAAACACATAAGAGTAAACACTTTTAAATAATAAACAAACTTGTAGTTTCATTTCATAAGAAAATAATAGGTAAGAATAATTCTATGAAAAAATGTTTTAAATTAACTTTAACATAAATATTGCTCCAGCTTAATTTTGCATAAACATTTAACATTAATACTTGAAATAAAGTATGAAATTGAAAACAATTCAATGATATTTATGTGATGGAATAGTCTGTTCATAAGTATTCTTTGGAAGAAGTAATTTGATAAGGCATTTTGCTATGTCAGGAATATCCTGTATGAAAAAGGTCATAAACTAACATGAAAAAAAGTTCTTGCTACCATTAATGTTTCATGAAGAGATGAAAAGACTGTAGCTATTTACATTTAGTAATTTATTCATAGTTGCATGTTTTGATGATTTTAGAACATATTAAGGCAAGAAAAAAATCATATACAGCTGTAATTTATTTTTTGTAGCTTTATTATCGGAAACTAAATACTAAAAAAAACTGTATTTTTCAAGTGATGTGAGATAAATGCTTATAAGAATTACAACTCTGTTAAATCTTTAAGTCAATGTTATTCAGGTTTAAACTGATTCATATCAATTGCCATCTTTAATTTCCTGTGTAATTTATCCGTATAATATTTAAAACATTTATTTGGAATTAAATTGCTCCCATGAGTTTTTTAAAACTTTTTATTTCTTTTCTCTAGATTATTTTCCCAATACAAACAAAAATAGCTATTTATAATGAACTGAAACCCAGTTTCAACTTGAAGAAGCACGAATTCTCCTACTGTTGAGTTGGACCGGTCCTAAGGGCACTTAAAATTGATCGGAACAGAAAGATCTTTGGGGAACCTATTCTCGAGTGGTATCCCTATCACAAAAATACGTGACAAGTCTTCGAATGTTTCCTTAGGGACTGATTCTAGATGTCACACACAGTTTCAGCGTGATACCAGTACAGTTTCAGTGTGACACCAATGTAATCTAACTTATCAACCCACACTTTTGTATAATATGTCGTTTAGATACATTTTTCTTCCAAAATATATTTAATATAAGAAGAGTAAAAAAATAAGACTTTCGCACGTCTTCAACATCGTTTGATACATTCGTCTTTAAAAATAATTTAATAAGCGTTAATTATTTCTGTTTGAAATATTGAATTTTATTGTTATGAGTGCATTTAATTAAATGGACTTATCGATAGAAAGCGAAATTTTGCGTTGGAAATTAGTCTGTTGCTACATTTTTAGGGACGTACAATCTGCTTAATGTTTTAGTATTTTTAAACTGAGTGTTTATTGATTGTTTATTAATGTCATAACTTAGAAGCCACACCAGATATGTGACGGACTTTGTAATTTATTTTTAAGCTGATATGAAAGAAATATTACATATTGCACAAAACTATATTAATCTATTGAGCTGCTTTGAGTTAATTTTTTTTAGATTATTATGGATCAAAAAAATAAAATTTTTATATCACCCAATTTGATTATTGTATTTTCTTGTGGTATATATTCTGTAAAATATTTTTATGTATTTTCAAGCTAAGATAAAAAATATATATATTATTTTTTATCATTTCAAAAACACTGAAATTTCTTTTCAATTTCAGGGTAAACAGTTTAGTATTTTAGTACTGATCTCAGAAAGAAATGAAGCAAAGAAAATTTAGAAGAATACATAATTAATTTAATATCTCTCAGGTGTGTGTATTAAGGTTAGATGAAAAATAAACTTTGATTAATTTATTTCATAACTCTATAAAAATTAAATATAAAAATTAACTCTATAAAAATTTTAATTAATTAATTGTTCAATTATGAATGACTTATTTTACAGGGAAGTAGTGAACGACCATTGATCATTTAAGATTAATATTATACTGAGAAAAAATAACGCAATATCAAGACATTATAAATAATCTCTAAGAAGAGTGTTATATGGAAAGAAGCAGGAAGTATTGCAAGACAAGAAAGGTGTATCAGGCATTCTAACTCTGAAGCAGAAATAAGACTCATAAATAATATGCACTTACATATATCTGAGTATCTATGTATATTTGTATATATATACAGAAACTAGTAAATAGGCATAAGAATAAAGAACTAATCAAAATAAGAATTAAGTTCAAATATTAAATTCAAAAAGGGACAAGATATTATTAAGAAGAAAAGAAACTCTGAAAATAAAAAATAAAACAGGATATTTAGAAAATAAGGAAAACAAAAAGGTTCTGAGTTTTATAAATAAAAGCCAAAAGAAGTAAAGACAAAAAACACATTTGAAAAAAACAACATCCAACAAGAAAAACATATACAATATTTTATTTCTTAATATTTTAATCTTATTTTTTATACATTTTATTTATTTTATTTTATTTTATTTATTTACTTTCATTTCTAATTTAATTTAATTTTACACTTTAAAGCTACTTTATTAAGAAAATTTCTTTAATGTATAATACTGAACTTTTAACAGATATGTTGCATTATTCTGATTTTTGCATTTTAAATTTCCGTTAAATTAAACGTCTTTCCTTAAATTTGTGATTTTGCAACTCTTTTTTAATTATTAATTTTGTTTTAAATATTTCTTATAAGACGCATGGTCTTTGATCTTGTGTGGTTATTTCAGTATTTATTGCTGGTATTATTACAACACGCGTTTAAAAAAATAGCATTTTATAAAGTTTATTGTTGGTATTTTGGCAAATTTAAAAATTTTTCTTCGTGGAAAGAGGTATGGTGTTTTGCTACAACCGATTTAATATCACTTTCTTATGTTTTTTCAAGTATTTTTATGAATCAAATACATTATGAGCTATTGAATATAAGTAAATCTTTTTTTTTCTTATTTAAATGATTCTGCAATACAAATTTCTAAATTTACTTTTACATCTCTATTATTGTACAGTATTAATACACGAGGATGTAACAATGAAAATTTTGATTTTCTTCAATACTTAATTTGCATTTGGATTCAAAAATTTTCTGTTCTTTTATTGCTTTTCTACCCACATTCTAATTCATGCTGGGGCAAACTTTAAAATTTTTCCTCTCATTTTAAAGCTCTCAGTTGAGCTTGAAATTTTCTATACAAGATTTTTTTGAATGATAAAACGATAATTTAATTATAATAATAAAAAATCAATTGATTAAAATTAATTATTTAAAACCAAATTTACGCCAAGTTTCGAAGTCGCCAATGGTGTCGCCAAATTCGTCACCAAGGTTAGAGTCATTTCTTAAATTATTCTTTCAACTGGTACATCTTTGTAAATCATCTTTTCCTTTATATGAAGTGTTGCAGGTAAGCATCAACTCAATACCGTAACATTCCCCATCTTCAAGAGCACAAATGTTACTAAAATCGTTTTAAATATTATGTCATGCTAAAGTATGAAAGAAAAAAACCATCGTATAAAAAACGATCTACCGGTGCTTTATAGTATCTTTTTCTTTTCAATCTTAGTCTATTTAGTCTAGATTAATTTTCATTTATAGTTTCGTTATAATCTTTTCCAATAATATTTTGAGGGGATAATTAGTCTATAATTGTGAAAACCCAGCATAACTGTCTTCAAAATGTAAATCCATTCATTATTTTTTTTAGTTTTGTTTTAATATCTTGATATGTGTTTATTTTATCTCTCTTTTCTGATTTACAGACACATACATATATATATGTGTGTGTGTGCGTATTCTTTTTAAAATTCTTTATTTTTAATGCCAACATCATTTTTAAAAATACCTTTTTTTAATTCAAAGAGTCACTTAAAGCTTTTTTTTTGAGTTAACTTCCATGGTCTTATGCAGGAAAATCTTGCTTTATTTCTGAGGTATTAAAAAAAAATTGACGACAAGCAACGACGCTCTTTTTTTTTTTTTTTTTTTTTTTTTTTTTGCGCGCGTTAGTGAGTGTTATGGCAGCTTTCGCTTTTGTGTGTAAGGTAATATGTAATAACAAATGACAATATAAAACGAAATAAAGAACTTTAATTCTGATGAGGCCACTATACACGATGAAATTAAAAATGGATTATTGTTGGATTGCGACTACGTTCCGAAGTTAGTTATTACAAAAGAATATGCAACACCCTTTGATATATATATATATATATATATATATAAAACACATGAAATTTTAAAGAGTAGTTATTTCTGAATTTGTAACTGAATTTTTTTCATATAGTTTTCATTTATTTTTCACAAAAATTACAAGTATTTTAATACGGAACAAAATTTCTTATTCGATTCACAATACTGATTTAAATAATAACAAATCATAGCTCTAAGCTGAAATAACGCTCCACTAAAATACCATGTAAAATTATCAGCATTCTACTATTTCTTGGATACTGCGAACAATTCGATAAACCTCGCCTTAGATTTTATTCGTCTCACAGTTTCCGGATAAGGGTATCAGGGAAATAGATCGCAACCATTAAAAGTAATCGAGGTTTAAACTGAATTTCTTGGACGTGGAAAGCATAAAAAATCCGTCCGATATGAAGTTCCAAACAAATATTTTATCTTTGATGTTGCAAATGACATCTCTCCACGATTCCAGGATTTGCAAAATCATTTATAAAACAAAATATGAATCTAACACAGAAGTATTATCTAAAGAAAGATTGAGACACGTGAGAGGGGAAAATAGCATTTTGAGCCCAAAGAGAAAAGTATGTAAATACATTTATTTCTTTTAAATACAAGAAGACAATGCTATAAAAATATTTGTTATACCTAGAATGACGAGAGTACTGCCGAAAAAAATGACTATTGCACATACCAATTTTGTAATCATTAAGAAGATTAACGAAAACAATATTGGCGGGGGGAATGTTACTAAGGCTAGAGAGTAAATATTTGCCTTATATGGTCCAACATGTAAGGAAAAGTATCAACTTTAATGTAATGCCTGTGTTATTATTAAGTAACTACTTTAATTTCCGTGAAATACAGTGTAATTGGCTAACATTCTCGGAAGAATTATTTCCAAAAAATTCGGTTTTCCTCATAAGATAGTAATTTCTTTAGTTAAAATCAGGTAACTGTTTCATTTTCTGCTTAATAAGAATATTGTAAATAATAATGAACTTCTGGAAATAGAATTATTAGTTCTTTACTCGAAAATTGAATTAAAAATGTTTGCTTCATTAACATGAAGAGACATTTTATTTCCAAGTGAAAGTTTATTTTTTCGTCTATCTGATATTTAACCAAATTATTTTGAAGTATATACTATATAATCAAGTGTATGCGTTGAATGTGTCAAATCTAAAGTTTTGTTAGCTTCATTCAAAACTTATTTACGCAATTTAGAACAGCGATTTATCTAATAGTAATTTTGCAGCTTCAAATAATAACAAAAATTTCATTTTAGAGAGTATACTTTATTAATGGGAAAACTGTTTAAATTCGTATTAAAAATGTAGGTAAAATAGAATCTAGATCCTGCAACAGTAATATAAACTGCTACTGCAGTAAGAAAATGCTTTTTATGCGGAAGAACGATGATCCATGAAGATTTAATTGGTATATCTTTCTCCAAGCCAAAGATGGAATATTTTTTTTTCTAATACGGAAGGGGAATCCTAAAAGGCGGCCGTTGCAAGCAACATGCCGAACTATTTGTCCCAGAGTAAATGATTTTAGAAATTGTGTTAAGTAAAAGTATTATTACTTATTATGAAACATGGCTTAGTTTTTTTTTCCTGCGAGGTTTTCCCCAAGCCCTTCTTTTTCCCGAAAAGGATGTATCCAGATCGAATAATATAATATTCTTATGCGGATCCAAATTTCAATAAATCATTTAGCATTCAATCGCCTACTTTTAAACGAATATACTGCAAATATTAAATATAATATTGAAAATATTGTAACGCTTATATATCTATTAATTAATGTGATTTTGAACTAAATGAATATTTTTTAGAGATAACTGATAGTACAATTAGCGAATTTAGTTTTTCTCCTTAATTTTGATGTAATATCCTGATTGGTCACTTAGATCAACAGATGATTGTTGAGTGTTATACAGTTGGCTACATTGAGTTTTTCCCTTCAACGAACATTTTGGGACATAAGTAGGATGTTGTTTGAATAGAAAGTCAGTCCCAATTGATGAAACGTGACTTGTGCAGATTATATTAGAGTCACTGAAGAGTACTGGATAGGTTTGATGAATTACATTTATAAGCAGCGAAGAATTTAATACGAAGTTTAGTTAGTGATTGAGAGATTGAGTGGAAGCTGTAAATGTACTAATAGTGCCGGCACTGACAAGTGTAAGAAGTTATCGAATCACAGCCAAGAATGAACCGTTTAAGCTCAATGAATCAGACTCTCATTTCTGAGACAACAAAGGACTTGGACCCAAGTTAACTGCTACAACTATATACAGCATTTTAACATTACTGGTCAGGATCTGACGTATATAGGGAATTAGGCACAGATATATTAATTCAGGGTTCAATTTTTAGATATTCCTACATCTAAAAATAATATCTTGGCAATGATCACTGTGGAACTTTACAACATCCATTTGACTGATGATACGTGACTATTTTAGATATCCCCTAATAATAACGCAAGTAAATGCTAGAGGTAATACAGAAGAGTTACAACGCTACGAGAAAGATTAAGAACTAAATAGACATTTTAATTTAGATGAAATACATTTAAACTCTGAGATTTTCAGAACCACAGAAAGCTTCAGTTAAAGGAAATAAGCAGTAAATTATTGTGCATAAAATAGTTGTAAATTGTAACAAAAATAGACTAATGATTAAATCTTAATCCAGATTCATAGTATCTCTGCTGTAATATATGCTAGTCGGAATAAAAATGAAGTTGCAGCAATATAAGGTGTACATAAAATGAGTTCACATAATCATATCTAAAAGTTAGAATTTTTTAATTATCTGCCTTGAATACCTCAATGGAAGAATTCCGGAGCAAAGGAAAGGACGAATCAAAAACAGATCAAATTCTATATCTGAAAAACGTCTTACTCGTAAGTTGCACCAAGCATCATTTAACAATTTATTGATATAAACTAATCTCGTGAAAATAATGTGTGCTTGCTAAAACAATAAAACAGAGCACACTAAAACCATAATACTACCTGTGATGAGGTAAAAATAGAATTGTTAAAAAGGCGTAAATTTATATCGTATGTACAGTTTACAAAACATGCATTTCCTTGAATTTAACATAAAATAAACAAACTTAAATTACAATTTCCCAAATAATGCTGTAAAATATTTAACAGCAAAGTAAGAATAGTGATATTTCGAATAGCGAACTAAAACATGTAAAAAAAAACACCTCTACAATTATGATAAAAATTTCAATAAATATAATTTTTCATTCCTATTCATATACACATTGAATTGAATGACAGACTTTTAAATAAACAGTAAACATCATGCTGTTTATGTTTTGTATTTAAGTATACAAAATTTTTGTGTTTTAGGTACGTAATTTTTTTATCATTGCTTATTTACTTTGAACTTTTCATATCCATTCAATAAAAGAATAGTTGTATACATAAAAAATGGAGATTATCAGCTTTTACATCAGTGCACAGATATTTACTCCACATAGAAACTTTGATAAATAAACTTCCAGTGTAAATAAGCAGATCAAAATCTTCAACGTAAAAATGTATACTCATTTTTACTATAAAATCATTACTTGTGTAGTTAGAATACGTCATATTTAAACATAAATTACCATTTCTTCAAATAATTTTTTACCTTACTTAGTCAAATATTTTCGTAATTCTTTCCTGGATATTTCTGCCACAAAAAGTACAATATTTGAGAACATTCATCATACAAATCTAATTTACATTTAAATAAAATTTTAAAAACCCTAAGCCACATAAAGAATACTTAACAGCATTTAAAATAAACTTTTAGAATTATAATAAAATAATTTTCCAATTGAGTTTCTTTCAAAAAGTTCTCTTTTGCTTAATAATATTAATTATTTTCCGTACATTTAAGAGGAAAAAATAAATAAATAGAATTAAATGCTCGCATTGGCAACGTAAAAATTTTAATGTAAACTTTAAATACAAACTTCTCATTCTATTCAATTGGGAAGAATCTTTAAAGCTAAAGTAGAGAAACTCAGAAAAGTCTAGTACAGTGTTTACAAAGACCGATCGACGGTTTACAAAGACCAATCCCCTTTGGAGTCAGGAAGGCGTTGCCTCCAAAGACTCATTATCACCTTGCTTGTGTTTGAATTGTTCACAAATTCAGATTAATGACTCGGTCTCTTTTCTCCTGTAGCTTTTGCCCAAACCATCGCATTACTTACTCATTGTGTGTTTTCCTTCTTCCCCCATTAAGACAGATCTGAAGTGCTAGGGCGCACGGTGGTCCCTAATTGGAGATATTTCCAAATGTCCAATAGATTCTGAACTACAAACATTGGTCGCCATTTTCGGCCAATCTTTTGGTCAGAAGAATTAATAAAATGGACTATATTTCTCCTGAAACGTCAATTTTCGACACAATGAAGTAAAAGATTAAAGATGAAAAAATTCCTACTTAATTTAATTGATTGATAGATGTGGTACCTTCAGAACGTGATCTGAATTCCAATAAAATAAATAAAAATGAGAAAAAAGAATTTTTATTTAATGTAGAGGCAGGCTGATTTATTGCTTATAGGACGTGATCTTTAATACAATGAGATAAATATATTAAAAGAGGGGGTAAAAATTCTGCTTAATGTAGTTGTTAAAAGGATCTATTACCTTTTAGGACGTGATCTTCGATACAATGGAATAAAAAACAAAATGTGAGATAAAAAAAGGTATTTCTGCTTATTGTAGTTGAAAAAGTCTAGGGTATTAACACCAGGGCGAGATTTTAAATACGAGTACAGGGATATATATTAAAATGCGAAACAAAAAACCCATGCCATAAATCCATTCACATTTAATATATTAAAAATGCACTCTAACTATCCTTAAGATGGGATCATGAATATAATGATATAAATATTAGAAATATACTTGATAGAAAGTGTGTAATTCTTATAATGAGATTTTTACTGCACTGATTCACGAATTGAAAATAGAGGGAAAAATAATAATGTTGTGAGTAGGCGACATGAATTTATTAATGAGCAACATGAATTTATAATCTTGAACATAATGATAAGAAATAAAAATGTAAAAAAGCTTTTTAAAACATGCAAGTTGAAATGGTTGATACATTACTAAAAATGACAAATTATTTTGGAAAAAAAACCTTTTTTTTTTTCAAAATTAAATTTAGTTTCAACTGATCTTTTACTAACGCCCTCACCCCCCATATATATATATATATATATATATATACATATATATACATAGGGAGAGAGATTAAAATTAAGTACTAAGTATTTTGGTAAAAATTTTCAATTTTAATTCTTGTTAGTTTAGCTCTATTCACATTTTAAAGTTTTTATTTATCATCGAACGACACAAATCTTAACTAATTATAGTAAGAAGGTTTATTAAGAAAACGCAGTTTTTCTTGTTGAAAAGAATTTAATAAGAAATTTTTGTAGTATATTAGAAATTCAGAAGAAATAGTTCAGATGCATAATCATTAAAAATAATGTCATTTTAAAATCTTTGAATAATGTTGTAAATGAAGTCTTACCTATTAAATCACTCGTTCCGATTCAAACGATTCTCATAAACAGTAACTTCGTATCTTAGAACTTAGTTTAAGAATTGTTTCATTCCAAAAAATTAAAAACAATATTTCAATTCAATTTACTTATAGCTATCAGCTTGTCATTATCAATTATCTCCTTTAATCATGCATTCAATTATATTGCAATTATATATCACTATCCCTAATTTGATTCATTTTATTTCTATCTTCATCTAATTAACCTAATCACGTTTCATTTTTGGTAACGAAGAAATTGTAATTTCATGAAATTCAAATCACTATGAAGTCCTCGAGGTTAGTGTAGAGGAAATTACGAATAGCCGAAGGCCCCATAACAATATTGAAAAAATTATACAATTTGAAGAACTGTCATTGTGTCAATTTTGTAGCTTGATGATTCTTGCAATCATATCCTTAAATTTCAAAAATATGCAAAGGGGTAATGGAGAATAATTAGTTTTTTTAAATTTTAATATGCATTCTAAAATAAAATAGCCTGACAGAAAGAAATTGTTACTCCATTTTACTTAAATTTCAGATGTAAATTCCGATGTCGATGAATGAATCGACAATAAAAGTTGTCAATAAAAAAGGCAATGTAATGTGTGAGAAATACGAATCACGGTACGTAATTCATCGCTATCACAGTTAATCTTACCAGTGATCATAAGGACTAAGAATAGGTAACACAAAGAATTGGGTATCAGTCCTCGATGTCTATTACGCCCACTACGTCTTTTCTATACATACCTGAAAATGCGTCTTTTGACACCCATAAAGAACGGCGAAACATCGGTGATATTTGATGCTTCCTTTCACGACTCCTTTTAATTACATTTAACAAGAATATTTAATCCCTAGTCACATAAATCAAACAATTGCTAGGTATTGTGTGTCCCCATTTATCAATTTCCCTAGCAAAACGGTTCGTGAGATCGATCATAATTAATATTGGAGATTTTATTTTACTATTGCAAATAGTATGCCACAAAATCACTATTCTAAAGAATAATTTTATTTCCTCTATTATTTTGTTATTTTTTTAATACGTATGTACATAGCATTTACTAAACTTCGTATAATTCAGACAAATCTTTCATGGTAAGTTTTGTTTTTGAGTGTGTGTATAATAGAATTCATATGGATTAAAATGTTACAAAAAATGTATCCCATAATGGTAAAGATAAAGCAGTCCAACTTGAAGAATAATGGCAAATGACATTTTATTCACAATATCCTAGAAATGGTGAAGTACAGGTAGCGAAACGTGTATAAATTGTTTCTACTTGTACCGAACAAAACCTGTTGTATACATTTGTATAAAATAAGAAAAAAAAAAAACGTGTACACATCAGCACCATAAACAGATACGTAACAAAGCTTGTAATAAGAATAATATTACCTTAATTAAAGTTAAACTCACCAGCTTACAAGTTGTTCACATCTCAGAGAAATCTCCAAAGTAATATTCAGCACTTCTAATGGCAGGTTCCGATAGCTTCCAGCTATCCTGGCTTAAGTTATTAACATTCTTAGTAAATTTAACTTTATTAAGAATATTAATAACTTAAATAAGTTGTATATGATTTTCAAATAATTAAAAATTATCTTTGATTTGGCATATTAATAATATATTATTCGATCATTTTATATGAAATTTTAAGCATAATTTTGTATTTTTTTTTTTTGTATATTCAAGCGTATCAAATTAGTTTCATTTTAATGATGGCAAAACAGCTAATATGTACGTTATAATTTCCTATTTCAACATTATTAGTACACTACCCTAATTTTAATGTTTATATATTAATAAAAGTGTCTTTCAATACTTCCAATCTATGTTCAAAGAGCAATTTAGAATATCTTAACGAATGTGGAAATTAATTTAAAGAATCAATTATTTTCCGATGAATTATAGACACTAAGAAATTAATTGTATAACAAATTTTATTTTTCAGAATATCATAAATCCCTTTCGCTTATCGGTTATTCGATTCTACAAACATCTACTTGAAACTAAATGTATTGTATTGTGTTGCCAATGAATAGAAAGTTTCTTGTCTGAAACCTTACACGGAAACTGTAAAAACTTACTACCTTTGTAATGGTAAACAGCTCGCAATTCAGTCAGTTTAAGATCCTTTCATGGCCGAATAAAACGGGACATAGATGAAAACTTGCGATCTTTTCTCGAAATTCTCCTGTGTCCCAGAATGAGGTAAATGCAAATGTTTTCTCATTGCGGTTTTAAAACCGTGCTTTCCGACTATATGCCGTTTTGACGTCACTCTATTTGCATATCATTTCGGAAATAAATTATTTCCCTGAAAGATAACAGAATTTCCGAGTGTCAGCCTCGATTAGGAAAACGCCTATGATAATGAAGGTGCTAGCATCTCCGCAGATCAGATACTAATCTGTTTATGATTATTGCATTTCAGTTTCTGAGTTTGTTCGGAAGGATTTATGCATATATATCCGAACTTGCTTGATAGAAGCTAAAATAAACAAATATTTGGAAAGAATCTGGTAAGCAGTTTTGGATTCATGAGAGTATAAATTTTGCTCATTGAAAATCGGAGTTGGAATAATTAGCCGAAAATCCAAATTTGAACTTGCTGATGAATTAATTTTGCCTGTTTAATCATCCACGTAAACAACTGAAATTGTGAAGCCACACAATTTCGTTCTTCTTAAATATTCGTACAGTATTTTGAAATGGTTATTTAGTTAACGCTTAAGTTTTTCAATATGCATTTTAAAATTTATTTAACAATTAGATTTGAATATCAAAGCAACTTGGCTGAACAATTACAAATATTTTGAAATTAATACCAAAGTATTATTTTTCATTAGACTAAATATAAGATGATATACTGAATTTCCTATTTAACCCTCTGCAAGGAGATGTAGGTAATGCTGCCACCTATACAAAATCAATTTTGACTAAGCATTCAGCTAAAATTTCTCAAAACTTGTTGGAAATTGATATTTACTTCCAACTTGGATTAACAGGTGGCAGCACGGCAGAAAAAAATACCATTAGTCCTTTCATTAGGGCGAGTTTTTTGTACTTCATAGAAGCTCGCAATTAACGCTTTGTGACATCCACCTGACCTTGGGTTTCAAATTTATTTGTTACATTCATTTTTTTATTCATATAGTGCAAAAATTATCTACTTTTCTGATATTATGCTATTAGCTACTTTTTAAAATTACTTTTTGCTCAGCTTTTGAACATGCATTTAAATAGCATTATTTGCTTTTTGATACTATGTGTTAGTTTTCAATAAAATTCCTTATTGCTAAATAAATTCTATTTTGAGTAATATTTTAATGTTTTTCATAACAACGGTACCTTTTTTCTCTCTCAAGTTTTCTTTTATAATTGTATTTTCTTTTTACTCTAGCAATGTAACACTAAACTTTCATCAAAATAAGTCAAAATACCATACTATTGCCGTTATGCTTCTTACTGCTACAAAATAGGGATAACCATTTCAAGATAACTTTTGATCAGCATATCTGTTACATTACAAGATATTTAGCTCTTTGCCTTACTACTTATATGTTCGTCTACTAAAGCTATCAATTTAAGAAAATAAAATTTCAAGAACCACGAAATCGAAAAAACATGTCAAAAATTACGTGACTTTTGAGCATTCCATCCTGAGGTTAATACTGACGGAAGTGTAGAAACAAGTTTTAGTTTGATCGGGTTTTTTTCTGTTCATGATAGTTAGTACGTGTAAATAATATTTGGTGCCGGTGAATTAAAATTGACTCTATTTTTGTAAGCTTACTACTCTTGAATTTTAGAATACCAGCTTGAGTGAGGAGTGTAATTCTGAAATGAAAACGATATTAAATTATTCAATCTGAGACCAACCCTTTTTTTACCAATGAATTATCGCTAAGCATTAATCCCCAATGGATCTGAGTCAGACCAAACAATTTTTTTCCGTTTCAGCTAAACATCACAGTTCTTCGGCGTGGCTTGAAGGACCATGTCGACGCCTACACAAAATTCAACTGAGAACTCAGTATTAAATTAAAATACTTTCACTTTCTTGTTTAGAGATTTATAAAGTAATAAGTTCTTTTGATGGGAAGTATCTCATCATTATAGACATTATTTTATAGATACAGTGGAAACGGGGCTGTTTTGTACGCTTTGAATAATGTATCAAAATTACTTATTACAATGAGATGTTTGCGTTTGCGAAATGTTTCTTTTTTTTTTTCAATTTTTATCTGGTATTAACTCATGGACTTTATATTGTGAAATATTTTCGGGATGAATTTCATCAAACATTTACCGCAACAGAAATGCATAAAATGTTAGCACAACGACGATTTAAAAGAAATTAAAATTCTTTAGAATACTTACTGACAATGCGAGAAATAAGCAAAAAGTCTAATATAGATGAAGCTTCCATCTGTCAATATGACATTAATGCTTACCCAATTCTCTCAATTAGCCGTTACGTTTTGGAGTAAAAATATATTTTAAAGAATTATAAAGAAAATTGATTATTTTTGAAACAACTTTGCTCAAAATGAATGATGTTCAAAACATTTCTCGAAATAAATCACATGTGCTAAAAACTGATTTTCTTCAATTTAGTGAGTAGATTATCTATTAAAAATGTGTTCGTAAAATCAATGTTGCATCTAGGTGCATGCACTTTCAAATTCATTGCTTTAATTTCAAAGCTGCTCATCATAAATTTTCAAATTGTATCAAAAAAGCAAATGAAGATGGTCAGTCTCCGCAAAATTCAGGTGTTCATATATACCAGTCAGATCATATCTTTCTTTCTGCTTTTCCAAGTGCCATGCATAAAGACATTTCAAACTTGAATTTAAATATTTCTGCTTTGATGGTTACAGAATCTCAAATAATAATAATAAATAAATCAAGAATCCACTTGGAAACCCATCCTTATACAAAAGTTTGATATAAAACTCACCGTTAGGACTAAAATAGTGCATCTAACAGGCTACTTTCATAATTTTTCCATTATCGGCAGCAAAATTTTTGAAACTGATTGTTTATGTTGTCAAAGTCATTTTTCTCTCTGTTGATGCAATAATTGGACAAAATTATTCGAAACAAGCTAAATTTTCAACAAGCAAAGAGGTTGTTTCTTTAATTCCTAGTAATGACATTTTTTCGAATGTTGACGTTTCGAAGACATACAAAATATCGAATGTTGTAGAAGAAAACAGTTTAACAGAGTGAAATCATTTTCTGCATTATGATATGAATTGTCAGGATGCTGAACCATTTAATTTTTATCAACCTGTGAACACAGAAGCGACTGATTTAAAAAGGAGTATTTCTTTTTTGTCAGATGACATACCAATGAATAAAAAACCCATATGTTTTCATTAAGCAGAACAAAAATTGTCCAAACAGAAATTCAACAGTGGCTTCACAAAGGTATTATGAAACCAGTTTTTCTGACCATTCTGCCCCAGGAACTGTAGTAAAAATACTCGGTATACAAAAAATTTTCTCCCTTACCAATAAGCTGTCACGATTTTTCAAATTTGCGAAATAATTTATTTTATTAATTTTGATTGGTTTGCTTTTATTAACATTGCACTAGAAGCAATTAAAGAAATTATTGTTATTAATTTCGAACCGCAGTTAATATATAATAATATAATTGGGGAGTGGTTGGTAAGAGGTGGATAGCTGTCATAAGTTAAGAATATCCCCGATATCTTAACATAATTAACTTCGTTCATGATAACTAACATTCCAACAAAACTCAGATGGGGTCTTTGAAAGACTAGAATACGTCATATTACTCGCCAGGAAATCTGATGGTTAAGATTTACAATACAAAAATCTTTAAGTCCAGAAATTCCTAACTTTGCAATGGCAAATATGTAATCGCTGCATTTGCTACTGTAATATTAATCGTAGTGCTTAGGAACCAGTATGTGAAATTATTGTGAATAAACAGAAAATATAGCGTCCCGTAGTTTGAAAAGATGCGTGACCAATACCATTGCACTCAAAAAAATTAAAAGTGGAAAGACTGGCTTCACGTACTTAACGATAATGAACCTGTCTATGGACATTATAAAATCAGAAAATAATTATTAATTAATGAAACTAACATATTGTTGAGCAATGTTTTGCATCTCAAATTAAATGTGCAACTAGCACTTGAATTTCAATTTTCTAAAAAAACATATATGGCAAAAATAATTGGCAAATAGATTATCGAAAATAATATTTCTGTATCCAATAATTACGCAATTTTCCCAACAAGAGCAAATCATTACAGAAAATGCAAACCACAGCAGTTTATAAATATCATTCAAAATATTGAAATTTTTGGAATGACTTTTCGTGGTATAAAATAGTAGCCACAGATGGAAATCCGTAAGCAGCCTAAAGTAGAATTAAAGAAAATCTCTTTCAATCCTTAAGTATGAGATCAAATCAATATCAATCTTGTTAAGTTGACAGTTGATAACAAATAATTTATCGTTTTCAAGAATGTGTTATAGTATTTTTCGGGATTACTTCGTTATTATTATCGTGATACAAAACGATAGAAAGTAAGTTTCACAGCGGCTGCCGAATGATTTTGGCATCGATCTTGTAGTCGGCGATGCTGTAATCGAACTACGAGTTTATGCTTTGTTTCCAATAAAGACCTGTCGTGCAGAAGAGCTACTGCACGTTTAATCTGTTACGACCTTAAGTCCTCTCCTGGGCGCAATGTAAAGAGCTTAATATTGACCTCGTCATCTGATTGTGGCAAACATTAAAGGCATATTCATCTCCGCTTAGTGGACTTTTTATCATGCAGAAATAAAAAGCCGGAAAACATTAAAAAAATGAGCAAGGAAACGTTTGAAATGTCATATATGTCGGCTTTTTATTCACTGTACAAGTCTCTTTTACCAGATTTCTTCAAATACACTGTTGAATTTTGTACCAAATCCATAAAGACGCTCTTATGGTCCAAGGGATTTCTCTTTCTTTTTTTTAAAAGGAAAATATAGACATCTGTTTTTGTTATTTCTTTAATGCTGTTTAAGAGGCTCACAACATATCACTGAAGTTGGTTTGGTTATATTAACGTCGCATTAGTAGCAACCCGATGGCTATTGGAGACGGAACCCAACATTTTGAGTCTTGGTCAAGTGACGAGGATGACACATGAGCTGACACGCCTCTCTCCTAATTTCCACACCACGCCAACGGGAGATTACTGGAGTTGTACTTCTTTATTTAGAGCCACAAAAAGGATTTAAAGTCAAAACTCTGCGCGGACACCCCTCACATATTTCTTTACTTCACCAATCAGCTACATTCAGCACACTGATGCATTTGATGATTTATTAAACGATTTTGATCAAACCAGAATTCGAGCCCATAGTATGAGTATGCTGATCATGATAAATATTAATAGTCACGGTTTTTTTTTCCATTTTTGATCTGACTTCGCTTTAGAATCAGTGGTAAAACAATTGGCGTAACCGTAAACAGAAATTAAGGGACGAAGACAACACCTGAGTTGACACCTTACTTTCCACATTCAACCTAATGTTATAATTTTTTTTTGTCATGAAAGATTTAACTTCTGTCAATCTTGATACACGGCGGTCTTCGTAGTATAAGATATGAACATGTCACTCATTAGTTACGAATTCGTACCTCTAACCACCTTAATATCGCGCCCCCAAAAATTTAATTCAGCAATTAAGATGAAAAAACGAACAACTACTTACGAAAAATTAATTTTTCAAAAAAAGTGAAGAAAAGTTTTATGGGAAAGTTAGGAAAGGAGGTACTAATTATGGAAGTTGGAAAAGAGGAAGCATATTTTTATTACTTTACCGAAATTAAGCATTGTGAGACCCACCGTTGACAGATTTATAGTACCTTCTGGTTTCACGTTAAATCACACCAAATATCTATTCGAAGTGAAGAGAGCTTTTGGAAAGCATTAAATATGAGGGTTAATAAAAATCTTTTCAATTTACATTTGATGAGCGTGAGATATATAGCGCATTTACGACTTAATATTTCGAAACATTAAGGTAATGAAAAACTTTTTTTGACTTTGGTTTGTTACTGTACGAACACATATTTACAACAAATGTTTCCTTTTTGAATTAAGGGCTAATTGACTCTTGTTTGAAAAAGGCCATTTTTTCACAACATTTTGGGGAAGCTTACAATTTCAGACAAAATGCTTAAGATGCGGTTAAGAAGCTACCTATTCCGATAATTATTTGAATATATTCTATATTTCCTTATATTTAAGACCAAAGAACGTTCAGCATTGAATGTTCTCTAACGCGAACCCACTGCAAAACATGCTACCTTCAAGTTATATTTGCATACAAGTTTGTCTTAAAAAGAAACTTTCCTCAAATCTTAGGTATATTGAAGTAAACCGTATGAGGAAAAATTTATTCCTTTAACATATTATTTGATAAAGTAATAAAATATTAATAATTCGAATAATCGAACATAAAAAATGAACAGGTTTATAAAAACAGTTTCTTGGTCACCAATTTTTCTCCATGGTTCAAAAATCATTTTTTACCTGATACGCCTTCTCAAATTGATTAGCTAAAGAGATTTGAAAACATTTTTAACATTGTGTTAAATTGACGTTACCTTTCATTTCGTTTAATCCTACCATTCTATTGCAAATTTAAATGATATAAATTGGAATATTAAATTTCAATTTCTAAGCATTCATGTCTAAAAATTTTAATGCGCAGTATATTGAACTTGCAAAGAAATTATTTAATGAATCTCAATTTCTCATGAAGTCATTTATTAAACATAAAAACGTCCGACAGACATCTTGGAAAAGAATAAAGTTTCAATTACTCATTTTTATTTCGTATTTTACATACAGAATGATCGAGGAATACTTGAATCTAAGGCTCAACAATACCTTAACATAGTGTTTTTAAGTAGTATCGCAAGTGTAATCTTGATTTTGCTAAATACCATCACGTTGAATAACAGTCCGCTATTACTAGTTAAATAGAATATGATTTCTCTGACTTCACGTAGTGTAATGGAGAGTTTGAAAAAAAAATAACTCAAAGGTAAAATAACTCTTAATTGCAAAATCTATTGGCATACATGTCCTGTTTAAGTTAAAACCATGCGATAATGTAATAGGGAAGTTCGATGGATCTTCAATATCACCCAGTTTTCTTACAATTGCTTCGAATAGATAAAATGTATCGCGAATAACTGGCCGCATTAATTTTGTCTTTTATCACACGTGTAGGCTTTTTTTACGTGTCAAATTCGATGAGGCTGATATCTGTTTATTTAAGAGAAGCGATATGTATGATTTTGTCGTTTTTGAAATAGTTGTTACATTTGGCTTTCTTACTCCTGTTTGATTAGTTAAGGTTTAGAATGAATTGAAAATTCCGCATAAAGAATCATATTTATTAATTTATATCTTTATCCAATTCTCCATTTATCCCTATATTTTTATTTAATCTAGGTCTAGTTTTTATTAATGGGGTTACAGACGCATATTAATGTAGCATTGCCAGATTCTGCTTTTGCACCATAAACCTATTTTCTCTCACTTGCATTATTTTAAATTTCTTGTATCTCAAGATTATTTGCTGTTATTAAAAAAATATTGTGGTTTATTTTGTTTTGAAATTTATGAGAAATGAGACAAGTTTGTAAAATGGGTTCGTAGTGTGGGGTACTGATTAAAATTAACTATGTGTGTGCTAACTAATCGACATGTAATAGTCAAATGTAACAACCTAATGTATTTTAGCTCATAAATGTTTACCAATAAAGTATTGACTTCAATTCGAGTGAAATTCAGATTTTCTTTTAAATTGTGAATTTAAAATCAATTTCATGTTTCAGATTCAAAAATTGAAATTTCTACTGACAGAAAATGGCATTTTTGTATGGATATCTCTCATCCTATAAAATGGCTCGATTGAATGAAAGTATTGCACAGAATTATCCTGAACCGATGATTATAAACGTTGGCAGGATTGCTTTTTGGTTTACAATGTTGTTCTTTATTTTCATTCTTAAATGTATAGTGATTAGGAACTGTGTCAATTTGTGTCGCAATTTCTGTCGCTTATACAAATTATTCAAAGGAAATTTTTTCCACAGGAGTACAGATTAATTTTTATATTCACTGGAAAGTCTTGATTGTATATTGCAATTTATCGAAAATATTGTATTCTTACTATATTTAAAATATTTCCCTGCTTTTGTGTTGTGCAGTTAATCTTGTTAAATGTATTTATGTACTTTAAAAAATGTCATAATTTCTTTGAATATTCCATTGTGCTTAAATAAAACTTATATAACGCATAATAGTTTTCGCTTTTATGATCAAAATTTATAAATATTTCTGAAACTAGTTTGAAGTTTTAGTTAATTTTTCCGTATTAACAGTAAGGTCTAATGGCAATGTTATAACTTGTAAGAAACACAGTAATGCATACTTTTTGAAGAAACGGGAAGAATGAACTCTTATGCTTGGCACATTTTAGATTTTGAATCTTAACATCAGATAATGCAATATCAATCCGTGACCACGGAACACTGATACTTCATTGAGTCATTGCAAGTTATCACCGGAAAAAATCAAGTACATAATGAAAAACTGTTGCGAAAAAAATCAATTCCGAAAAAAATTATTGTAAGAACCATACGTGAATGGTTACTTGTTAGGAGTGGATAAATAAGTGTTAATTCTTTTGTAACGGTGGAGCGATGAAGTGCCTACGAGTATAGTTTCATTTCCAAAATTTTAATATATGTCAAGGTACTTAATTGTGTTCTACTAACAGTGATAATTGTAAAACGTTTTTCATTGGTAACAGCGTTTGTCCAATAATTATCGGGACTGAAGCACTAACAGAAATTTATTGATGTATATACAGTGAGATAACTCTCAAACCACGACAAAACTGCAGCAATAAACCACTGACAGCATATTTTCCTGTCTTCACATGGGTCCTAAAAATCGACGACCGTAAAACAATTCAAATCTGCTTAAGCCGCTAAGACCATACCAATAGCCCCGAATAGATGGCCTTTAAGGCATTTTAACAGAGTTAGCAAAGGAAAAATGGTGGGAGCAGTATTTGGTCCATACGGTTATTCAGGCATCATTACGATGTTGTGGTTGGTCATTACCTCTCGTGTTGCCGGACGTATTATCGTGAAGGAGCATCCAGGTATCGACGGTTCTCCTTCGAACGTAGTGAACTCTATAATCTTAAAGGTTGAACAGCTTTGAGTAAAACTTAACATTCACAATTGTTCTCAAAGACGCAAACTTGTAGATATCATTTCTCGAATCCACTTCTCGAGTCGAAGAACAATGAGCATCTATTTCACTATTGATGTGGTCATATAGAACTTCTGTAATTGAGGAGAGATACTTGTACGGTAATCCGCAAATTTCATTTTGGCTTCTGGATAGTATTCAAAAATTTCCTTTACGTCATTGGTTATCACTCTTCTAAACGATTTGGATAAGTGTGCAAGCTATTCAACAGCTTATGACCCATCGAGGATCATGGGAGGAGGCGGATCTTTAGCTAAGTACGGGAATCATGACCCCGAAAATGAAACGGTGAACGTTATCTTTACCATAAGGTTTACTGACTTTGGTATACATGGGTGACGCACCAACGCGATTCCCTAGCAATCCATTTCTATTTTCGACCCTCCTTGTCAACCAGTTTTTTTCCCATGTTTTCAAATGTCTAGACCAAGTTGCATCTTATTTGGCGCAGCATAGACATCTGGCTTTTGTGTCATTACATTTCACCACTACTCTTGGACACAAACAAAAATAACATGAATTTTCCTCGAGTTTTTGAAAGTCAGCTCTACTGTGAGCTATTTGGAAAGGGAGGGACCAGTTCAGCAGTCGTCCTTGTCACTTGACTAAGACTCAAAATTACAATATCAGTCACGAAAAGGCATCGTGTTGCTTCTCAGTGCGACTTTAACAATTACTATCTGCTTCGAGCTATGGACCGCGGTGGTCTAGTAAGCATAAGCATAATCATAATTTTTATTGCTTTACTTTCCTGACTATTAGATCTGTGAATTTGTACTGAATATTAAACTCAGTGCTTCATTTGTCAGTGTGTGTAACTTTTAAGAAAAAATTATTAAATCTATTCAATGAAAAGGCTTATTAAAAAAGGAAACTGATAATGTGATATTTAAATATTCTACTTAATTTTTTTACTTAGTGACAAAAACGCTTATCCGTGAAACGAAGAAAGGTAAAAAAAAACTCTACTGTAGGACGACTTTATATACTATCAATCAAATTTTATATGCATTCTAAGATTTATTTTCTTTTAAAAAAGTTGTGCTTTCAATTTATATTGAACTTTCGCAAATTGATTATTCTTGTTAATGAAGTAATTCTATTACAGTTACTTAAAAAAAAGTAGCATTTAAAATTAGGAATAAATTTTACCGACTCATTCAAAAACTAATTTTGAATTCCATTTTGATATCTAGGCAGGTAACATAATTCGAATTAAACTTTTTTTTTTGGAAAGAATATTATGAAGGGAAAAACCATGTTAATAAAAGCCTTACGAGATATTAAACATCTTAAATCATTTTTAACCGTACTACTGCTGGTTCAAATATACATGCGGCCGCGGTAGCCCAGTGGTCAAGGTCGTGAACTAGCGACCGGCGGTTTTAATTCAGTCGTGGGTTCGATCCTTGGCCGCCAAAGACCCGCCGTGTAGCCGGGGCTGATGCACGTTAAATCTGTTCGGGACCCAAAGTCCTCCCGTTGGCGTGGTGTGGATGTTAGGAGAGGGGGGTGCCAGCTCAGGTGTCGTCCTCGTCACTTGACCGTGGTTCAAAATTACGAGGTCTGTCGCCAATAGCCCTCGTGTTGCTTCTAGTGCGACGTTAATAAAAACTAAACTAAACTAAAACTAAACTCAAATATACATGCATTGTTTTTACATACATCAGTAGCATTTTCGGCCGTTTGTCGATAATTCAAAGTTCTGCTAATCATAGCTAATAATATCCACCGTGTAGCTCAAGGCTGATGCAAGTTAAATCTATTCGAGGTCCCAAGTTCTCACAAAGGCAGCAGTAGCCTAGTGGTCATGGTTTCGGACTCGTAGCCGGCGGTTTTCGTTGAGTCGCTGGTTCGATGCTTGGCCGCTAAAGACCCGCCGTGTAGCCGGGGCTGATGCCCGTTAAATCTGTTCGGGGCCCAAAGTTCTCCCGTTGGCGTGGTGTGGATGCTAGGAGAGGGGGTGCCAGCTCAGGTGTCGTCCTCATCACTTGACCGTGGTACAAAATTACAAGGTCCGTCGCCAATAGCTCTCGTGTTGCTTCTAGTGCGACGTTAATATAAACTAAACTAAACCTGCCGTGTAGCCGGGTCTGATGCCCGTTAAATCTGTCGGGACCCAAAGTCCTCCAGTTGGCGTCGTATAGATGTTTGGAGAGGAAGGGTGTGCTCCCTCCGGTGCCGTACTCGTCACTTGACAGAGGCTCAAAATTACGAGGTCTATCGCCAACAGCCCTCATGAAGCTTCTAGTGAGACGTTATTAAAACTAAAACCAAACTCTTCATGTTAGGGAGGTGTGGAATCTCTGAGAAGAAGAGCCATTTCAGTTATCACCTACGTCACAAGTCCAAGGTTACAAAATTATGCGTTCCTTAACAAATAACCCTCGTGTTGCTTTTAGTGCTACGTTAATAAAACCAACCAATCTGCTGCCATATCATGTCGCTTGAGGATTTGGAATCTTTAGTTCCACTTAAAGTACAGCAATTTCTCTTATTTCAGTGGATCAGACGAGTCTGTGAAATTTTCATTCGGCATGAAGTCAAATTTAAGGGAATGATTTATTTTCGTTTCAAATGAAAATTACAAAATCTGTTATCAATGACAATTTGTGGTATTGTCTTTAAGTAAGTACGGGCATCATGACCTCGAGGCTCCCTAGCGATCTTTTTCCTTTCCCATGGAGTTTACTGCCTTTGGTTAACACGGGTGACGCACCCCCAGGTTACCCTAGCGATCCATCTCTATTTTTGACCCTCCTGCTTGTCAAGCAATTTGTATATTTTCTTCAATTTCTTCTCGTCTAGACCGCAGTAAAATATTGTTTGGCGCAGCATAGCCATAGCTGGTTCGTGCGCCAATAAAATTTACTTTCTCACTTGACCCTTTTTGTCGATCAATTTTTTCCCCATTGTTTTATCGTCTAGATCACTCATTTACCTTGTTTGGCACAGTATGGCCACATCTGGCTCTTGCGCCAATAAGACTTAATTATCATCGCGACTGTATTTAATGAGACTTGAATTAAAGCAAAGTAAGCGATTTCAAGGAAAGTTATTTAATTGCCTTAAATATTCCTTTTCAAACGTTCTAGGTAACCTGTATTTTCTATGTCATATTAGCTTAGTTATTTGAATTGCGATTATGAATTCGATTCCCCGAATCCTCAAAAAACCTTTCTGCAGAATGTAAGTGTTTTGGGTAAGATTTAATAAGGTTTAAAACCTCATCGAATGTATTTGTGTGAACTAATAAATTGCAGTAACAACTTATAGACACCGTTTTTAACACAAAATTACGACTTCTTTTGCTAAATCAACCTTGAGGTAACCGGGTGTGAAAGAATAGTCCCAAAGTAGCTCATGAATGTCGTAAAATGTTACTAAAATTTATACCAGTGTCTGGGTATATAGCCAGGGCCTCTGCTCTGGGAATCATTTCAAGGGTCCTCTGGGTTGGGGGATCTCAAAGGCTTGTCTTCTTAAAGTTGGTACTGGCTTCACAAACTCGAAATACAACAGTTATAATTTTCTTTCCTATGGAGTTTATTGTCTTCCGTAAACACAAGTGACGCGCACACGGGGTACCCTAGAGATCTTTCTCTTTTTCCACCATCTTTCTGGTCAACCGATTTTTTACATTTTTTTTTTCAATTTTGTGACACTTCTAGATTAGAGGTTTACCTTGTTTGACGCATGATGGCCTCACCTGATTTTGCTCCATTGAAAATGCTATCACTCTTTCGGTAAATGACATGGAGCTGTTGGGGCCCAAAGTCCTCCTTTTGGCGTGGTATGAATGTTAGGAGGGGGGTGCCAGCTCAGGTGTCGTCCTCATCACTTGACCATGGTACAAAATTACAAGGTTCGTCGCAATAGCCCTTGTGTTGCTTCTAGTACAACGTTAATGTAAACTAAACTAAAATCTAGAGCGACGTTCATGAAAACTAAAACTAAACTAAGAAAACGACATCGAGCATCTAGAAGGTGATACTAGTTCAAACCAAACTAACCTATCAACTCAAATAATATTTCATAAAATTCTGTAAAACATCAAATGAGTTTCATTTAGCTATATATTGCGGCTGTTAATTTATATTACACGTGTACCAGTATGTGTTAATATCAAGCAATTAAATGGAATAAATGAATTTTCCTCTTTTTTAAAAGTTTTCTTTTTAATATATGAAATAATATCACACCTTCGCATGATTTATTAAGTACTGTCTGTTATATTTGTCTTTTACACCAAATCTTATGTTTTAACTTTTTATCTTCTTTCACTTTGTGTTTGTTTCATATTTTTAATTTCTTTTATTCTCATTGATTTTAACAAGCGTTTGGCACAATATAGCCTGCTTCGTCTCTTGCACCATTAAACTCCACAGTCACTCACTCACGAAGTACTTTCTGCATTAAAAAAGTAGCATTTGTAAAGAAATGTTTTCGATACAGGAACAGAAAAATACATGTAAATACACATTTATTTTATAAAATCCAGTTGTATTGATTTTACCCTCGTTAAACTTCCACGCCAACCAGAGGACTAAAAATCATGACCAAACTAAACGTGTACGAGTACCGCTAGGCGGCCGATTTTTATGCAAACGATTTTTGTAAAAGATTATTTCAGCATCATTTCTGGCTTATTCCGAAACAATTTTTTTACAAAAACAAGTTGATGATCATAAGACGGATGTATTTTCATTTCTGTGTTCCTAAGGGACATATAGCAAATCTAAAAACTATTTCAAGCATAGAAAAACCGAAACAGTTTTTATGGGAAAGTTCACAGGTTTTGACCAAAGCAAAAGGGGGATTTTTAGGGGAACTGACCTACATTCACCTGCCCCACAGGGTAAAGAGTAGAAAGAAAGCAAAACAAAAACCAGATGGATGGGGATGAACCATTAGAAAAGAGAGGGTGGGCGATGATTGGGCTTCCTCCCTGCAATTGTGATTAGTTCGCGACGCTGCGAAGTGAGGACATTCACCTTAAAATACGGACGCTTCTTTGTTTTATAACCAGACCCATTGCACAAAGACCGAATCGTGGAAATCACCATGGATGTACATTCATCTTCATCAAATTCGAATCGTATTGTCAGAATGTACACCGAATTCTAGGGTTTTTTGGCAAAATTGAGAAAACTTCAGCGCAATGAAGGTGATTCCAATGTCTTCAATCATATGAGTAGATTGGGATTCACCAACGAAGAAATGGAAAATATGTTGTCGAGTGAAACTTCTTTTGAAGAATTTAAGGAGGCAATGGAAGAAAAAGCGAAACTATCTTTTGTGGACAAAAGCGAAAAGAATTGTGGAAGAACTTCGGGTAATTTATCAAACCGAGATGATGTGAGGATTAACATCGGTAAGTTTTTATTTTTATTAAAAATATTGATAGTGATGTGTTTAAGTAATTAAAAAATGTATAGCTTCTATCATCAAATATGTGCATTGTTTGCTATTCAGAGCATATGAAGAGAATTAAAAGAATTTTTTAATGTGCCACAAATGATAAATTTTCTTTAATGACAAGATAAGGAACAATTTAATCATTTATTATTTCTGAAGGGGAAATATATTTGCTTTTTCAACAATTATTTTAAAAACAATTATCTGTCCATTTTTAGAAATATTGAGGATGAAGGTTTCTTACAGTTGTCCACTGTTTCTTATTAATATTTCCTCTCGCATTTTAAAATGAATTCTTTAATATTTAGAAGCATTATAATCGTAATACATTTATTCCCACTTTACCAGTAATAGCTACAATAGTTGGAAGAGAAATTTATCACTATAGTAAAAAATATAATTTTGTACTGATAATTTTTGTAACTGATAATAATAAACTGATAATTTATTTGCAAAAATTATTTTTGAAACAAATTTTGAGTTTTAGGATTTTTTCGGTTTTACCAGTATCAACCACTTTGACAATGTATGAAGAATTACAAATATATAGTATATTGCGTTTCGTAATCTATAAGAGTTTAAAATTATGTGAAATGAGAGAGAAATAATGATACGTAATTTATATATTCACCCATTGCACACAATAGTTGAATGTGTAATTCATATGCAAATTTTTACTCGATTGGGCTTGGCAAACAATCACTGCTCACCAAAAAATAAATTTAAATTCTTTTGTTAATCACCGTTTCTAAAGAAGTAAAGCATGACAACCCCACTTGATGGAAGAGACTTAAAACTTTTATCTATGTAAATTCAAGAAGCATTAATATGATATTCTTCTCTTCTGAGCAAGCTTTCAAATTATGAATAAAATTTTCCCAAGTACCCTATATTAAAGAGTGTATAAATATTTAAAACATTTTTTGCGAATAATATCTGAGATAAAATATGATGAAAAGAGAATATTTTTAAATTGATAAGAATAATTATTTGTTAAGTGTGTTGGAAAATTTGGCATGTTCTGTAAAAGATATGAAGAGAGAGAGAGAGTAGAACAGAAGTTTATTTCTCAGATCCATCAATTGTCATTAATATTATCTTTAACTCAAGATAATATTATCTGTAAGAACACGACGGGATGAGAAGTAAAATATACATATTCTTAATCATGAAATATTTTTCTAAATTTTATTAGCGACGTTATTCATTGTTTTTATGAAATTGAGAAGAATAAGTTTTGGGGAATATAAAGAGAAGTAAATTTGTTTTCTTCCAAGATCTAATTAAAGATTATGTTTAAAATGAATCCTCTCAAACTGTTAATTACGATAAATGTATTGTTTAAATATATAGATATTTCGAATTTAATGGAATGGCTTTCGTGAGCTATTTATCAAGTGTATTTAAAGTAATGTAATACCTCTAAACATTCATTTAGGCATACTAGAAAAAATATAACTAGGTACTCACTATCTAATTCAGGTTTATTTAATATTTTAGGCGTCCATATAGTTACATTTAGTTCATTAGCGAATTAGAATGTTATTAAAGTGAAAAACTGTTTTATTCATAGTTAAAGAGTTTTTTATTGTACCCCTCCTCCCTTCTGAAAAACACTTCTGAGAAAGGAAGCAATTTATAATCTGGTTTTGGCTAGTAATTGTTCTTAAGCTGAATGATGTGGAGAAACCCTAGTGATTCACAAAACCTCGTGCCTTAAATTCATAACTGTACATTTCTGATACAAAATTTATACATAAACAAATAGTTAATAGAAATTTCAATTTTCACTTATGAATTTTAATTAAATATTTTACCACAGACGTGCGTAAAATCATTAGATGTGTGCCTATATTTAACATACCGTGAAAGATAATATACATTTTAGAAACAATTAAAAATGCTCAATAACTTAACATTGTGTAAAAAAGTATAAAAAAATAATTTATGTAATGTACATTAATTATTGATAGTATAAATTATTCTGTTTTGACACACACACACAAAGAAAAAAGTGAAAAAAAAAAACTTAAAAAAAGAAAACATTTAAGGAGAATTAAGAAAATCAGTCTCATAGGCAGCTTTCAAGCTGATTTTTGTTTACGGTTTATTTTATCATATTTAAGAAAATGTTTATACATTTTTTTTTATCAAAATTGTAAAATTGGCTTAGAATATTAATAATGAAAATTATCTCATATTAATAATTTACTTAATAACTATACAGTAATTATTAGTGGTATAAGATATTAAAATTTAACACACAATAAAAACAATTTTCGTCATCTTTCATGCAAAATGAAGAAAATAGAGTGGACTCTAGGGCAACAGTTGTGATATGCATTTTCCCTATGTTTAACCATAATCAAGGCATTTCTCTAGCCTTGATAAAAATTGCAGAGACTGGTTGAGAGTATTAATAGATAATATATTTTTTTCTTAATTAATTCAAAAATTTTTTACTGACACTGTTGAAGTTTAAGAATATAACCCGGTTTTATTTTATAAGATCTCACACTGAGGGGTGAGGGCAGAAGAGAATATCAAGGATCCATGCACAATATGTTATAAGGTGGTCTTGCTTGGGCCGAAATAATATCTTAGTAATAATTATAACAATTCTTACCCTGTTCCTTTTATGAAATATTATAATAATTAAATCTAAAAATGGAATTATAAGTTTCGTACCAGCCACTGGTTCCACTGTATATGTCCAAGCTTCGTAATAATGAATACATATTAAAACTAATTTCTGGCTTTCAGATCAAAAACAGAATTTACACAATTCCTAGAAAGAGAGTAGATATTTTTATTGGTATTTAAGATGCGATCTCACTTTCACTATGTCTTGGATGCCATTGTCGCATAACTAGACTTACTCTTCAACTATGCTGAATTTTGTCCTTGTCAAAAACAGGTTTTCAAATAGTGTGATGGTTGAAGGAAAATCTGGTTGGATGATTTCGCGCTTTAATTTATTAGTGTCGAGGTCATATAAAAAGTAAGAAAGTGTAAACTTAACTAAATCAGGAATTTGAACTAGAGATAGATACGTATTTTTTCCATCAAACTGTCACAGTAGTACAAATACAATAGAGTTGTTAATTAATGAAAAAAGATACTTCAAATATTTTATTTATTGTTGGATTGCTTAGATATTCTAACTGATCACAATACTGCGTTGTTGCAAAAAAAAATTGTTTTTATCCCGTGCATTATTTTTGGGTAAATACTCAACCTAAGAGAATTAACAATTCATCCTATTCTTAACCACACTTTTAAGACTAATTTTTTACATGCAGTCAAATTATTATCAAAATCAACTATTATCACACCTTTATTATCAAATTTTTTAATTATTTCACCTGTGTTTTTTTAATTCTGAATACCTTCAAATATCTCATTCCAAACACTGATATAATTTTTATATCAAAAAGTTCTTAAATGCGGTTTTTTAACCATTTATCCCGAGTGTCGCTTAGGTAGGCGTTAAACTATATACTGACTATCCCGAGTATTACTCGTATATAGAATAAAAATAGCAACTTCATAAAATGGCAATTGACAGTTTTCACCGGAGAAGCGCGTTTACTTGCGTACGCATTGTCTATTCCTTAGCGTCACTCGGGCACATAATAAAAGTGCCGTAATTTGATATTTTCTTATGTGCTGTACATAACTTATGTACTGTTTAAATCTTTATATATGTTTATGAGCGTGTGTGTTTGTATAGTTGAAATTTCTTATCATTAACAACTAATAAATATATTATAATTTATATTTCTTATTTTCGAACTATTTATTACCGAGACATTTTCTCCGTTTTTTTTTTCTCACTTTGAACCATACTTCGGAATATGTTAGAGAAATTTGATGTGTGAGAATATAAACAGATTTCAGCAATTTGTTTTAAGTGATCTTTATTCGCAATTATTGCTCATGATTGAAATTTTAATTTTTTTTTCAATATTAAGAAAGTTTAAATCTGTAAAAAAATTAACTATAACTTTAATGTAATTACATCAAAAACATGATAGTGTAAAAACAATAATAAATGGTATTTAAAGTATAATTATGAAAATAATTTACATTAAATTAAAATATTTTTCTCCAATTATCAACATCAAATTTGAATATATTTTTACTGTCTTGGAAATGTTAAATGCATAATTTTGTCTTCATTTGTAGTTAATACATTTTATAGAAAATGTTGTAACAATTGCATCCAACTGTGTAAATTAAATTGATACTCTAATATGGACATGTAATTCCTTCTTTAACATTCTTTTTTTACATACCAACATTGAAATGCTACCACTTTCTCGTCTTTTGTTAAACGTCTAGATCATAGCTTTACTTTGATTGTCGCATCGTAGTCATAATTGGCTCCAGCGCTATTAAACTCGTCACTCACACACTCACTCATGGTATATTAGTTTGCGTCTAAAATAAGATTTCATACTGACTTGACATGCATACTAATTTCATTTGAATATATTATGCACGCATAATTTTGGTTGCTGTAATTTCGAGGCTCACGATGCCTTCGCTTCTGCAGTTTGGACATTGGAACACATACAGCAGTTCTGCAGATCTATAGTCATCCTCCTCTCAAACGTCTCGCTACAGAGTTTTGGAAAATTATCTGTCCAGTGGCAGGAAAATGTTATTTGTCACTTTCTGAGCTGTAGTGTGCCGGTTCCTTTTGTCGATATGCCAATGAACCTGTCACCTCTAAGCGTCGTACTCTTACCTCGATCTTTCCCGTGCCGGCCACGACCCGTGTGGTGACCGGGAATGACAGAATAGTCCCACTGTAGCTCATGCATGTCGTAAGAGGCGACTAAAATGGGTACCCAGCGTCTGGGGATATAGCCAGCACCTGCCCTGGGGATTATATCGGGACTTGCCTTCTTCAGGTAAGTACGCATCATGATCCCGGAGCACCTTAGTGATGTTTTTTTCTTTCCCTAGGTTTACTGTCTTTGGTAAACACGGTGACGACTCGGATACTAGCGACACTTCTCTATTTTCGACCCTCCTTTCTTGTCAATCACTTTTTATCTTTTTTTTTCAACTTGCCGTCTAGATCACAGTTTAATCTTGTTTGGCGCAGCATAGCTATATCTGGCTCTTGCGCCAATAAATTTTACACTCACTCACTCACTCGTGCCGGCCACACATTCCAATTGTTATGTAGCGGCTCTCTTCAGCACCAAAAATTAAAACTCCTTAATAACTATCCCGAGAGAGACTTATCTTTTTGTCTGGTGGGTAATGGCGCAGCAAAAAGCGACCGGTCAACTTTTCTTCGAAACAGGGTACGAACCAGACCTCGGCAATCAAGGTGAGGAAATCTGTGAATGATGTTAAAATTTCTGAAAACATCTGTTATTTTTCAACCTTCAATATTTTTTTCAATTTTGTATTCACGCCTAAAATAATTCAACTGATATCGGAGAATTTCAATTTTGTTCATTTTTCCCGTCAAACTTTCACTTGGAACAATAGCTGTCTACTCAGGCGTTAGCTCTTAAATATTTTCTTTAGTCATCTCAAAAGACAAACAATCGTAGCAAAAAAAATTCCATATATACTGCTCATCTTCCTATACTTTAATTATTGGACATCATATATTGAAGAGTTCCTCATGCAATAAAATTTTAAAAATATTTATTAACTAATATCCTTATTTAAATATTTTGTCCCTATAGTGCTAAATACAATTTTAACCGCTGTTAATATTAATTTTTTTCTCTGTTTCGTTAACAAATCGAAAATATTTGGTATACAAAATAACAGAAAGGATTTTTATGAATTATTTTTTGCTCAAAACTTTTCAATAAGTTATTTTCAAAGTTAAAGAAAGGAATTCTACTTAGTTTTAATTCAATATGACATATGTGTTATTGAAACGACATATGTACCCCTTTCAATGAGAAGATAGTTAATATTATCCTTGTTCGAAAGCCTTTATTGAGGAGACATATATTAAAGCTATAGATATATCAATAGGTTTCGTTACGGAGTCATATCTATCATCTCTTAAACATAGAGATAAATGAATCTTTGGTTTGTGTGTGTGTCTTATAATGCAAAATATAGAAACGTGTGAAAAAACTTACTGCCTCAGTTATAAGACGCCAATGAATGTTTTAAACTGTCGCCACACACAAGCGACCTTTTAAAGTCTTAAAGTCTGTACAATTAATGCATCTATAATGAACCAAAAAAATTATACAAAGAAAAGCATAGGACACCCTTAAAATTCCTTTCAAATTTGTAAAGCAGTTGGTTATACAGTTGGTGAAGGATCTTTGACCTAAAGGCCACTACAGGTTCAATGTAATATGCTTGAAAATGAAAAGCGACTTGACTGCACATTTTACTGCCTGGAAACAAAAAAGATTGTCGAGTACGTTCCAAAAGGCAAATCGTTGGAGGACGCAAACATACACAAACATCAAATAATTATTCAACTTGTCCTTCGAACCCATTTCTGTATTTACAAGACAGTTTTTGAAAATTTCATACTGTGTGAAATATAATTCAGTACTGAAGGTATAATACCTCAGTATTTTAAATTCCACTTAATTCTTAAACTTTAATATTTTTAATCCAAATCTACATGCATTTTTTGCTTTATTATGCGCGCACTTTAATGATTTAACTAGTGCATTTAAAATATTCTTTTAAAACTATTGGATAATGAACGAATGAATAAAAGCTATTTCTATAATTCTATTGGAAACTGACCATACTATGAATAGAAACGGTACGGTGCATATATTTGATATTATTGAATGTCTTAATCATTCTACAATTTTTTTCAACTTCAGTACATTTTATGCTATCTATTCCTCAAAGATTTGAATATCGATAACATTTATTTTACATGTATATTGTAAAAAATTTTGTAAGCGAAATAAATATCTTTGTGCTTTTCTTTCCAGATGTTGATTTGGACAAAGAAGAACAGCTGGAACTAAGCAAACAAAGGAAGATCGAAAGCAAATGTAACTCAGCTAAAATCAATATTAAAACCCAAGGTTTAAATTCAGATGGAATTTCAGATTCTCGAAAAGGAAGCCGACGACCGAGAAAAAGAAGCCAGAATTCTAAAACAAGAAAAAGAGTTTTTACGATACGTGAGGTTATACACGTCGACCGTAGTAGCTCAGAGATGAAGCAGTTCTATCTCTTTCATTTTTATGGGGCATGCATGTTATTTCTGAATTCACTTTTAGCATTGATTATTTATAAACTTTTGGGAATGATCAACTGTGAGAGCCCAGATGTCTTTTGCAAAGCAAATTTTACTAGCTTAGAAATTGTTAATCGATCACCTTCAATGACTTCTATCTTGGGATCCGAAAATGAAACAAGTACATTGATTTCTCATTTGGAAATCTTAAATGATACAATTGCAATATTCCCTTGAAATTAAAACAGATTTTTACTCAAATTGCATTTGCATTCCCTAAATGTATTTTATCCTTTTGTTATACATATTTGCATACCAATTGTACAATGTGTTTGAAAATCATATAAAATTAATATTTCCTTACCTAAAATATTTTATTTTATTGAAATTTCAAATTTATGTATTTTGTTGATTTGTCTGTTTGTATATTTCTTTTAATAAATAGCTACTTTATACCTTAAATTTTTTTTCTTAGAAACATCATATAACGCTATGAATAATTTAAAAAATATTAGTTGAAATAATTCAATGCTTACTACAAACATTTTCAATTTTTAAAAATTCTAAATAGTTAGCTGTTCCTTATTGCAATTTCTATAGAAAAAAAGATTCGCCTAACATTTTGCGGTAGAACTTAATAATTTGGCCTTATCATTTGTTAATATTGATCATGCACATGTATTTTGTACATATATATGGATAATTTTTAATTTATATTTTAGTTAAATTAAAACTGTTGTTGAAAATGTTTTATCGAGTAGAATAAAGCTAAATTTCGATTTGATCTCTTAAAGGAGCTATTGACCTTGAGCATGATTCTTCGTTAAGGTTAAAGTTTCCACTTCATGCCATGTTATATATTTGTCTTCGGGTTATTAGAAGGTCTTCACTGTTTGCATCATGCTGCAGTGGCTGATATTGCAGATATCATATGCCAACTGTACAGCAAGATAAAAAATTGTTGGATATCTAGCCAATAGATATTATATGCAATGATCCAGTGCTCTGATTCTGCTGAACGATCGACAACGAATCCCCTGCAGCTAGTAATCCTACATTCTGACATCAATCGTTTGATTTAAAAAACCATTAAAACTACATGTAGAAAACGTGGATATCTCAAACTCTACAACAAGTTACATTCACTGAAGTCTATAATTGGATCATAGACTGATTTCCATAGAACATACTCACATTACCCACAAACACCTTTTGTTTGCCCAGTTTCCTTCTTGTCATGTTCTATACACCATTCGTCATATTTCAGTAAACTGTTCAGTGCTCCATAATCATCGAATCGCCTTTTCATATCATCCGTTTTAAACCAATCTGATTTGATAGAGAAAACCCCCTACCGCAACTTATTTGCATTTTTTTATAAAATTGCTCCTTAACACCACATTAAAACTTTTAAACCTAAAATTTTGCATTGTATTTTAAACATCTTGCATTTTTCCTATAATTTTGTCATTTACCTATGTGCAGTTAAAATGAACAATTTCTTTTCAAATTTAAACAAATGTCTCAGCGTAGTGTAACCAGACTTAGTTCCTCTGCATAAGCCCAAACATAACACTCATTCACATTAAGATTTGTATATTCCCAATAGCTATGCATTCTTCTTTAGCAACTGGATTGTAATGACCTTATAATGGCACTGATGTAGAGTTGAGTTTGGTATGCAACATACAGAAAAGTTAATTAAATTTATTCGATGGAATAGATTTAATACTTTACAACCTTCCAGCTACTAAATTAAAGAACTTAAATGATTTACCTATAAATTAAATTTTTTTTTCTGCATTTTCTAAAGTAAATTAATTCAGACATCTTCTAAAAGGACCATTTCATACGAAGTTAAAATAATTATCACTTTTAGAAATTAAAATCGACAGAGATATATTAAAATTGATATATCTGAGCACTAACGTATTTGTTTATGTAAAAAACATTACATTTATCTGCGTCAGTAATTATGTACGAGAAATAAAACATTAATAGCAATATTTATTTTTAAGTATATCTTGTATGAAATATACAACATTTACAACTTTAAAATTTTGTAAAATACTTATAAGCATATTATTTTTACATCAGTAGTACATATTATAATTTAAAAACTTTAAATTTATTAACATTTTAATTTTTTAAAAAGTTACGGTTGAACGTTCTTATTTTTTATACAAATATTCTGCAATACCTGCAATTTGGGAAGGATTATTAGAAAAAACCCATTTTTTAATATGAAAAATATCAGCACTATAGATACAGTAGAGTTTTAGGAAAGTATATAATAATCCCCAAAACGCCTCATTTTGAGAAAACCTTAAAACGGATATTTTTCTCTATGGCACACCACTTTTGCTTATAATTTTATAAATCAATTTTGTAACGTTAATTTTTATCTCATCCTCACAAATTATACATCTACAGAATCAGCGAAGCGCCTTTTGTTTTTAACTGTAAAAAATAAAAATAAAAAAAATGTGGTCAAATTTGAAGCATTTCTATGTCTCAAAGCATTTTTATTATAAAATATATATCTGTGTGAAGAAAAATTGTTCTAAGAAATAATTTCCTGAAAAGAATTTATGTAGTTGTATGTATTTAAATTGCAAAAAAGGAGAATTTTATTGATTAATTTCAAAACAGATAAAAAAGCATATAAAACATTTTCTCAACCGATTTTCAAAAGAATCTCAAATTTGAAGTTAATTTCATGTATTTTTACTGTTTATTTAAATTTTAAACATATTTGGAACTAATTATTTCTTTGAAATTATAGTAAGTGTGCAGAAACACAATTACATTCATTAAAAGACAGATACGAGGAATAAAAATACGAATTTCTTTACTTGTTTAATATATGTGCTCTAATTCACTTGATGTGGCCGCGGTAGCATAAGGGTCATGGTTTCGGACTCGTGGCCGGCGGTTTTCGTTTAGTTGCGAGTTCGATCCTTGGCCGCCAAAGACCCACTGTGTTGCTGAAGATGACGCACATTAAATCTGTCGGGGTCCAAAGTCCTCCCGTAGGCGTGGTGTGGAAGTTATGAGAGGGTTAAGCTCAGGTATCGTCCTCGTCACTTGACCGTGGTTCAAAATTACGAGGTCCGTCGACAATAGCCCTCGCGTTGCTTCTAGTGCGAAGTTAATATAGAAACTAAACTAATTCACTTGATTTATTTAAACATGCATTTTTTTCTAAAATTTTGGAGGATATTTGCATAACTTTCTCTTTAAACATGTGCAATTATTAATTATTGAAGTACATATTTGGAATTTTTAAGAAATATTTATTTAAAATATACATTTTTCCTTTATATGCATTTCTGATGTTTCGAAGACCATTGTAAAATCTTATGAGAATCGAAAATTTTATTCACATGTTTTTTTCTATTATTTTATGTTCGAGATGTAATATGGAATAGAATTTTCGACTATTTTCAGTTTCATAAAAATGCTTGTTGGTTGAAAGCATATAAAAATATAACGGATTCTTCCTCGTAACATTTAAGGAACGCCTTTTGAATCTTTCGTCTTGATCAAAATCATGGGTCTAAAAAATATCAATTTCACATAATCTTTAGATACTTCTTGCACTATCTAAACTGCTGAAACATTCATCGTTTACTGTACTCAAACTAGTTGAATATTCCAGTTATCTTAGGTTCTGAATATATATTGATACTATAAATAAATTGGAAACATTGACAATTCCGGACGATCAGAGTTATCCCTGTGGTGACGGATATATCATATATGGTAACTATACTGCAAGGGTTATAATAAATTTTGTGGGTTACCTGTCCATGTAGGTATTTTAGGCCAAAAAACAAGTGGACTCTGCTGCTCGATCGGCTACGAAGCCTCTGCAATTCACATCTTCGCTCTAAGACATCAAAACGTATCATTTTAAAAGTTTAACATGACAGAAAACGTGTAATCTTTAGACACACAACAAGCTACACACGGTGAAGCACATAATTAGAGATCCAATGTGAAGAGTGAATGTTAATGTGTCATCGTATTGGGTATATTCGTTTTCCAATGATATATCGCTCATTTGGGGAGAATGCTCTTGACTGACCATCCTGTCATGTTCATCTTATTTTAATAGAAAGTACAGATACTATTTTAATTAGTTCTTCATCATCGATCAATCTGTTTTATTCATTCCATCTATTTTAAAATCGTTGGAGAAAACCCCTAAAGAAATATATAACCTTTTTATTTAAAACTTCGCACAACTTTCGAATATGGAGACTCCTTTCAGTGTAATTGAACATCAGGGTTACTCACTCATCACCATTCTGTGCGATGTAACCACATAAGCTGTTCGTCACTTTTTCTTCATTGAATGAAGTGTTACAGCAAATCTTTATTTTGACATGTTTGAGTAAAAGCTGATACCAAACTTAGATAAGAAATCCACGGATTACATCTTTCAGCAAGATGAAGTTTTCTCACATTATGATATGGTAGTTCTCATATTGTTAAGCCAGCATCTTCCAACCGTTGGGTCGGCCGAACAAGAGATACCGATGATGTGTTCTGCTCTTGGCCACCTAGATTTAAACATGACACCCAGCGCTTTCTTCCTCTGGGGCTATGTGAAAACCCTTATGTGCAATTCCAGAACTCAAACTATGCATTTCTAATGTGCTTTATGTTAGTGATTCCAGATATGCTTTAGAATGTATATCTTGAAATGGATTACCGATTAAATATTATCTGTGTCACCAAGGGGATTCAAGTAGAAAAGTTATGAAGTTTGTAAAGAAAATGTAGTTTCCTTTGGCATTCTTATCGATAAACTCTTTTCAATTAAATACCTTATAGCCGTTTGCCATCGTTATATTCATTTTGAATCATCCGGTATGTATTTCTTCAGAAAATCGAATGATACAGAAATATTTCTGAATACAATAATAAGATTTAATGCTAGCACAAGCATAATGAAATAAGAAATATTAATATTTTAAATTACGGAAAGAAAAATTAAATAAACGGATATAGTAATCATTAATGAATATTAAGCAATACCCAATTCGTGCAACTTTTTTGCATAAAGTGTCATTTCATAAAAATAACATTTTATATAAATAACTTTCAAAGAGTAAACGTAATCTTTACGATATTTTCCGATCAAAATATGCCGCAGTTTTCTTACAACTTTCCGGGGAAAAAATTTCTTAATTCTATCTAACACTAACAGGCAGCACAAATAATAAAAGTGTGCGCCAGTCACTCCAAGTGTTTTTCTTCGAAGGTGGGGATACCAGTTTCTTAAAACTATTTTTATTTATGTATGATCTGACAGTGTAACATTTTAAATGTTGTTTCAATCTTAGTTTTCATTTTAACGTCACATCCTACAAAGAGGTAAAATGCGATATGAATAAAATCCTGCAGCTACTATTACTTGTTTATTGAGAGGGGGTATGGCATTTTTTCATGTCAAAGAATCGAATCTGATTCATTATTAGTTTCAGAAACATCTGAAAAATATTTTCTGCTCTATTTCGAAATTCTTGAAATGCATTTAAATGATTTTTAAAGTTTGGGATCCCATACGAGTATATACTATCACTCTCCATGCAGATAATTGTAGCACATACATAAGTGTATTCTTGCGAATGTAATATACAAGTATAAGAAGTAACTAGCATAAGCAGATAAAATATTTGGTTTACAACTACTGCTATATAAGGATTCATCGCATAATTCATCCTTTTTAATTCTCGAGCATTTAAACTGAATTTATATCTAACACCATTTATTCCTCTGTCATTCAATTATATATTAAATTTTTAAAACAAATTGGTATATTTCTTAACACTCTACTGCCGCAAGAACAAATATGAAAGCTGTTTTTGTTTTTAATTTGAAATAACAACCATCTAAGAAAAAAATGCTTGTAACTTAAAATTTTCAGTTTTTTTTTCAATTTAAGACAACATAGTGCCTTTCTTTTTCTTCTGCTGCCAATTAGATGTTTCATTTGAAAACGTTTTCTTCTACTGTATCTTCTTTCCCTATAACTCAATCAATACTTTAATTATCTTTATTTTTTCAAACTTTCCTTTAATTTTATTAAAATAATTGCTTGTTTCTTTCCTCCGAATTTTCTAATATTTTTCCTTCGTTTTCTTTAATTTTTACATTTTTTTACAGAATTGAAGCAAATATGAAAACATTTTCAAATAACTCAGTCTATTCTCAATTCTCAACTTAAATAATAATTTATGTCAGTAGAAAAATGAATAATTATTATATGGAAGAGAAAAATATCTTTTTAATAAATTTATTTTTATACATTTCAGGAGAATTTAGTTCAGCTCCTAGAATAAAATTTTAAATTTTAAACATTTTTAAAATTAAATTATTTTCAAAAAAATTCTTTTTTTTGCCTATTGCAAATATATAATTAACCTTAACTTACATAAATTATATAACTTATATAACGCAAAATGTTAAATAAACAGATGCGTACGCATTATAATATTATATATAATTTATAATTAAATATATGTATACATTTTTTGCAGTTTTACTTTAGCAATTTCTAAAGCAAATAACATCTCTCTACTTTCACTTACACACACACACACACGCACACACATATATATATGCCTCTCTCTATCCTTATAGGATCCTACATGGTTGGTTGACTTTATTAACGTCGCACTAGAAGCAACATGAGGGTTATTAGCAACTTATCTCGTAATTTTGAATCTCGGTCAAGTGACGAGGACGACATCTGAGTTAGTACCATCTCTCCAAACTTCCACACCCTGCCAAAACAAATAAGAGTTTGAGCCTCGTCAGATTTAACGTTCATCAGATCCATCTACATGGTGGGTCTTCAATGGCATCAAGACTTGAACCTACAACTCAACGGAAACCGCCGCCCACAAATCCGTTGCCTTAGCCACTAGGTTCCCACGGCCACTTAACGGATCCCGCACAGTTAAGTAAATTTAGATTTAATTAGGTTCTGATAGTTACAAAAGAGTTCAATAAACAAGTGTATTACATAGAACTATTAGGTACCTCGACATTTTTTACTCTCAACAATTGCATGGGGAAAAAAACAGCTCCAGTGAAAACGCCGTTTATATATATATATTTCTGGGAGTGTGTGGAAATGTCTTGGGCGGCACACTCACTAGACAGCTCTGTAAGTGAGGAGATAGTGCTGACATTTGAAAAAGTTGTTCTGTTACGGGAATAAAATGTGATGATAAGCACAAGGGTGCATTCACCCATTGTAATATTCGTAGTAACATTTGTATACTTGCCTTTATTCACTTATGTCAAATAAATAAGACTTTATAAGTAATGACTTATTATCATTTACATACCCCTAAACAAATCAGTCAGAAATCCCCGTAAAATATTCGTTATTATGTTTTTACTGTAATTATTGTTTTAAAAAAATCCCATCATTTATATTACTATAATATTAATTTAAATGTATGATTTTTTAATACAAAATGCAGTAGTGTATTCCATTAAAGACTGAAAAATTTTAATTCGTCGAATATTTATCGTTACCTGTGAGTGCCATGGCCAGATACGTTTAAGTAAGACTACATTTTCTAATCGTGATTCTGCACAAAATCTTTCGAAATGAATAATTCGGATTTCATTTCGTTAAATGAAACTGCGCCTCACAAGGTCTTCGAGGATCTCGAAGCTAATAAAGTAGCACCAGCTTAGGCGTTGCCATTATTTCTAAACGACCGCGGTAGCCGAGTGAATATGGTCGCGAGCTCGTGACCGGTGTTTTTTCGTCGAGTCGCGGAATCGAATCCTTATGTCAGTAATAATCTGTCATATAGCGGTCCTGAAACACGTTGAATCTATAAAGAATTACTCACTTTGAAGGGATATGGAGGCTTGTAAATTTGCATACCAATTCAGGTTTCACTCTCGTTACTTGAATGTGAACTATCTCTAAATGTCCTTGTGTTGCCTCCAAGTACGAGGCCAATAAATAAACATTTAAGTAAGGGAATCATGATGGCTATTAAAATTTGACCTTAGCACCCTGTCATACCCACTGTGTTACTCTTATGGGATGTTCATTCAAAATATTCGATATTACAACGTAGATGCGAAGCACATTGATGGCAAAGGAAATTTTATGCCATCTGAAGTTTAGGAATACATTTCAGCTGGTGCTTCTCTCTATAATCACACTTCTTAGTCCTTGAGGTCAGTTATGTATTTAACATTCATTGGCTCATCTTTTTCTGTTCTTGAATGTCACTCTTGTCATTTGGCTGAGCTTCAAAATTCTGAGGTCCGTCTCCAAAAGCCATCACAATGATTTTAACATAAGTGTGATGTTAATTAACAATCAACCAATCATTTTCTATACGACGCAAGAATCAACTTCCATCATCTGAACGGAATGTAGATAAGGTGAATATGGATTGCTCTTCGTAGACTTCAAATGAGATCTAATATGAAGTGAACCGATCAGAACCTTTTGAAATAAATAAACATATTGACTTAAATGAATTGCTGAACAGTAATAGATTAATACGTGTACAAAATATTGTAAAGAAGGACGTATTCAATATTGAAACATGCCATAATTTAAAAAAGGAATAGTACCAGGCTATTTTTTTTTGGAATTGATACAACCAGCATCTAAAGTACAACACCATGGAAGATAAGGTAGCATCGATGTTATTAAAAGATAATTTGGAAGTTTCAGCTGATATTGATTTGGATGTGTCAGAAGTTATGAAAGCTACAAATAATAATTATACGCTATTAAAAGAGAAAGAAATAATAAGACAACCGGAGAATTTTGGCGAAGGCTTAACTATTGTCAATACTGCGGGCGAATTAAATGAGCTGAAAAGGGCTCAAGATGATGAAAAAGTAACTACAGAACCTAGTGGACAAGGTCAAGAGAAACCACATCTAACAGAAATAAAAAGTGAGGAAGAAGAGGAAAAAAGTAAAAGAATATTCAAAGTAATTGAAAATTCCCCACAAAAATTTATAACGGAAGAATCCGAGAATGAGCCAATAACTGCAATTGAAGATCAAGAAACTGCAAGTAATTATCCTACATTAGGAGCACATTCTACCAATTTAGTGCTTGAGGAAGTTATAGATATGGAAAATGCAGAAAACGAAGCACTGCAAGTGACGGAAACGCAAGAAACTAGAGGTAATCAAATTTTTTCTGGGGATACCGAATCAATTACCAACTTTGAAGAAAGAAGTGATTGCCAGGAACACTTGCGTTGGTCTTTCCTGAACATGGGAAACTCGGATAAAATACAAAAAAACGCTTGCAGTTTCTTCCGATATTTTTTAGGAATCAGTATCTTAATAATTATTGTTGTCATCATTATAAAATTTTGTTATGCTTTAAAACGAGATTTTAGTTATCATGGTACTTAACATTAATCTTTATATCCAAAAATTTAAATATATTTATATAATTTTGAGGGGCTGGATATATTGAGTTTGGTTTCAAGAAACTAGTAAAATCAAACATGTAATATCTTAGAAACGATTCCATCTAATAGATCCTCTAAAAGTTTTAGTGTTACGTAGATTTTGTAAACTAAAAGAGTATTAATATTGTATATTTTACTTTAAATGTGCATATGCAATTTTATTTTTTAGTTTTATGTCTTAAATGTTTTTTATTTGTATAAATTGGTTCGATATTTTTAACATCATCCAAGCTTTATCTTATTTAATTAATGAATATATAAAAACGGTTTTGTCTTCATGTGCTTCTGTCTATTATTCATAATAAGATTAAGACATTTCTTCAGTCTTTGTAATGTTTCTTTTTTATTTAAATAAAAAAAAGTAAATACATAAATATATTTTGCAATATAATGCATCCTATTTTATGATTAATATAAAAAAAAACTTATTTAAGCTAAATCTAGTTTTCTCATTTGAAATATGAAACATATTTAAATATTTTGCTTAAAATGAATGCATTAAAACCAAATGCAGATTTTATAGTTCTCATAAATTTAAATTCTTGATTAGATTTTAATGAATGATTCCATAAGAATCTAGATCTAAAGTGGAAATTAACAAAGGAGTACACTTAATCTAGATACAATTTAATGACTTTTTCTTAGAAATCATTTGAACAATGGAAAATTTTAAAAAAGATTTAATTAACTTTAAATTCAATAAACTACAGAGTAGAAAATATTCAATGATACTCAAAATTTCTCATAATTAATAACAATTGATTCATATATCATGAATAATCTGTAATCAGTTACGATTCATGATACATACACTGCACAAATATAATACAAATATGAAATTTTTGGAGATGCTTAAGATGTATTTATTCCATTTAAGTTTTAATTTAGTAACAATTTTAAAGAAACCATTTTTTTTCTTTGTTTTTATACCTTTTGCATGCAATATCTTCAAACTTCGATTTAATGAATAACTCCAGCAACCTGAACCAACTCCATGATTTGATGTTCGCACGTATCAAAATGTTGATCTGTTCTTTTCTGGAAAGTTCTCCAGATGGATTTATGTTTCGTTATTTATGAAACTCTCGAAAATTGTGTGTGGTAACTTAGTCGGTAGAATATCGGCTAAGTGATGTAAGTCTGGAAATGGTTAGCTGAAAACATCTTAAGGAAAACATAAATCGATCAATTTTCATTTGGTACTGTGAGGGTATTCGAAAAGTTACTTGCATCCTTTCTGAAACCTGTTTTGCATTCAATATTGTTTCCCCTGTCTTGAATTAATGTTTGTTCATTTCTGTTTTGTTCTTTTTTATTATAATCTGTATTTGTTTCATTTTGTTTTCGTTTTTCTCTGTTGGTTTTGCCAACCCGCATGTTTGCCGTGTACGGCGTCCCGTAAGGAGGAAAGTGGGATCTTGGGGATATCTTTTGCGTTCCCTTTGGCCTATGCTTCGCTGTAGACGGGTGGCAGGAGTGAGCCCGATTCTGTCAATCGGCTGGTGGTAAGTCTCTTTGTGGATCCATCCGCAAAGAGACACTGCTGTAGGGCTAGTGCTGCAGATAAGGGGTGCATCGGGTTTCCCCGTGGATCCTCGTCCTGAAGCTGCAGTGCTATATCCTGGTTGACCTCCAGGTAGGTACCGTGCCTGACGAATGTCAGTTGACCTGTAACTGCCTCCCTTGTTGGACTCCATGGTGGGTGGAGGCACGCCAGGATGAACCACTCTTTTATTCCATGGATCCTAATTTTTCGTGCCTGGGTAAAGGCCTTGTTTTACTCACATCTTCTAAAATCGATGACATTGCTCAGCATTCCCCTTTTTTTATCCTTACATTACCCAACAATAAAATGGCTCTACAATCTCCATTTGCAATACAAAAAGTATTATTAGGTATCGGAACTAAAATCGATTATATATGAACTATTGGGATTGATTATCATTGATATTTGGGACTATATATATATATATATATATATATATATATATATATATATATTCAATGTTAATATATGAACTGAAATTGGTAAAAAAATTAAAATCTGGCGATTTACTAATTGAAACTCGCAACGCGTTACAATCTAAGTCATTTTTATCTGCCAAATTTTTTCTAAATTTTCCTCTTAATGTCTCTCCTCTCAAATCTCTCAACTCCTGCCGTGGCGTTATTTCAGAACCTGACCTGCTGTGTGCATCCGAAGCGGAAATCCTCGATGGATTTTCCGATCAGGGTGTCACTTAGGTCAGAAGAATCACTCTTAAAAAAAGACGGTTCCCCTTTCCCTACAAAACATATAATATTAACATTGAATAGTCCCAAATTACCCTCAACTATCAAAGCTGGTTATTTAAATTGCAATATTCGGCCCTATATTCCGAATCCTCTGCGCTGTTTCCAGTGTCAGAGGTTCGGACATTCCAAAACTGCTTGCAGGGGACAATTAACGTGCTCTAGGAGTGCATCTGTTGGACACTCTTCCACGGATTGCCAACTGGAGCCCAAATGTGTTAATTGTTCCCAACCTCACACTTCAAACTCATCTCTATGCCCCAAATGGAAATTAGAAAAACTGATTCAAGAAATAAAATCCTCGTGTAACATTTCTTACACAGAAGCCCGAAAATTAATAGTTCCACGACTTTCTCAAACTTATGCTCAAGTCGCAAAATCTTCCGTTTCAATATTCACCCAAACCGATCCTACTTTTACAAAAGTCATATGTCCTCCTCTACAATATCTGAAACCATTGCCATCCACACCACTTTCTACATCTGGTAGACTGCCTACAGTTAATACATCTTTATCTTCTCAGGCGGATATTTTGACATCAATAGTTCCTCTAAAAACAGCTGCATCAATTAAAACTCCTCTTTTCCATAAAACAGTTATCCCTGCACCTCGAAGTCTCCCTTCCTCCACAGCATCTATTGGTTTTAAAACAAAATTCAAAACGAAAAACAAATTAAATCGCCTAAACCGAAACATTTCTCATCCTTCTACAAATAATAAACCGAAAATTAATATTAAATTGAATGCTTATGAACCCAAAAAAGTGCCAATTCGCCTGATCTTGGAGATTACGATAATTGTATCTTGTATGATGTTGATGATTCATTGCTAATGGATGCAATGGACGAGATGGAAAATACTAAGTTCGTGAAACAGAAGAAAACTTGGAATCGGTCTTAGTCTTTGTTTGCGTTACGCTTTAATTTCCTTACCTTTTTGTGTTATTGATTTTAATCAAATGTTTTAACATTTTTTTTAAAATTTGACAAAAATACTTATCAGATTAAAACTTTTAATATTTTAACTTGGCCCACTTTTAACTTAATGTAACTTTGGCTTAACTTGTATTCCGTTTTTTAAATGACTCACTTAAGGTTTGGCGCAGCATAGCCATATCTGGCTCTTGCGCCATAAAATTTCAATATCACTCACTCACTCATTCTGAAACCTGTTTCCACCTCTCGATATGCAAATAAGATGACTTGAAATGATGATTTTGTTTTTGAAAAATTACAGAATGTTGCAAAAAATCCTATTTAGAATGATTTCATTTTTTCTTAATACATATTATGCTTCAAAATTTAAACAAAGCACGTGCACAATAAGAGAAAATCAATATAGTAAATTTGAATTTTTCACCCTTTTTAATAACTAAAACATTTTGTCAAATGTTTAAAATTAAAAAAAAAAAAATGTTTTTCTGAAAAAATAATTAAATTTTAGTTACAAAAAAGCATTGGAACATTAGACTAGAATGTGCTGTATCAGATAGAAAATAAAATATATAAGGCTTTAAATTAAAAGTCAGTCTTCCATTTGTCATGGTGTGGATGTTAGGAGAGGGAGGTGCCAGCTCAGGTGTCGTCCTCGTCACTTGACCATTGCTGAAAATTACGAGGTCCGTCTCCAACAGCCCTCGTGTTGCATCTAGTGCGACGTTAATAAAAACTAAATTAAAATTAAATTAAAAGTCAGTACTTGGAGTGCAATCCTTTGGCTACAATTATCGCATTCAAGCGTATCGGTATCAATTCAAAGAAATCTTTTGTCGCATTTGGAGATATGGTGTTCCATGCCTTCTCTGGAACTCAATAATTACTGGCAACGGTTTTTGTTTAGTTTTTTTTTTTTTTTTTTTTTTTTTTTTAATTAACGTCACACTAGAAACTACACGAGGGTTGTTGGTGACAAACCTCGTAATTTTGAACCTCAGTCAAGTGACGAGGACGACACCTGAGACTGGCAACAGAATTCATTGATGTAACGAAAATGAAACTGAGCTGGTACTCCACTCTAAGAACTTCCATACCATTCTAATGTGATGACTTTGAACTTCTACAGAATTAACGTGCATTAGTCCCAATACACATTTAATGTCATTAGAGCTTGTATCATTAATACGGCTCAAACAACGACGCAGAAAATAACAGCCATTGTTTGCTTCATATCCCATAAAACCAAACTATCAAAAATGCCGACCATTAGCTCGTGATCATGACCCACGCTTACAATGGTCACACGTTTAATTGATAAGGAATGATTATGATTATTTATTAATGTCAAGTTAAGAAGCAAAACGAGGGCAATCGGGGATGAACCTCGTAATTTTGAACCGTGATCAAGGGACGAGGACGACACCTCAGCTGGTACCTCTCTCTTCAAACTTCCATACCACGCCAACGGGAGGACATGGGTCATTGACCACATTTGATGTGCATCTGCCCTCCATACAGTGGGTCTTCAGTGGCATCAAGACTCTATTCCACGACTCGACGTAAACGGTTAGCCACGAGTCCGCGACCATAAACATTTGGCTTCCACAGCCCATTTCATAAGTAAGAAACTTTTGAGGATATTTCCATCTTTTAAGAATTACAATGAATTATAATCGTGCATAATCAGTAGAGAACTAAATAAAACTAATGAATGGTTGAAACAAAATGAATTGATAGCTATAAAAATAATTTAAATGTCGAATGAAAAACACCGTGATCAGTAAAGTAAGTCGTATGACACTTTTAAACCAAGCTAAGAAAAATATAACAATTTGATTTCTTAGGTTGCAAGTAAATGGCCATCAGTATTTCTTTTTTTGTAACTAATTAGTTTTTATCTTTTCATTCAAGAAAGGTAAATTGAAACAATTATTATTTCAGCTTCCTTGTTTTGTTCACTTTAAGTGTATTACGTGAAAACGAACTTTTCGGCAGCTTAGCACAATCTATTCTAAATAAATATATCTGAAAATTGCATATGTATTCTTAATAATTTGAAAGATAGCGAAATTTTAATGGATTTATTTCTTGAAAAAGGATTTGCATACTTCCTTGGAGTAATTCTATTTGTCAAAATTTATTCATTCTGATTCATTTTAACAAAAACAGAATTATTGAACAATTGAAATTGATACGGTGATTAGGTATTCAGGTATAAAATGATGACATTTCCTGGCAGAATTATTATTCCTACTCGGCGGGAGATGTTCCGGATCATATTCGAGATTTTTTTTTCCGTTTGGAATTTAGGAACCATGAATACTTTGGGAGTGTTTTTCGATAGGCATTGGATGTAGATTTTAGGCCTACTGGAATAAATCCAATATTAAAATAGACGACTGTCATGCAAAATACGCGCCACAAAATACTTATTTGAAATAAAAATCAACAAAGAGAAAAGAAAGTCTAATATTCTTTTCATCGACAGTGAATTTAAAAATCGGAATTAATAGTTTATTTCCATATAGTTTAATTCGGCATTATTGGAAAAATAATAAACGCGTAATCCTTTTTCTTCCTGTATGATAGACCTCTTTTAGATTTCTCACGAATGTAATTAAATTTTTCAATAATTATCAGAATTTTCTTGGATATCTTTCAAATTTGAGAAATAATCGACTTTTTAAAGTCTGCATACTGTTGATCATTTAAAAAAAATTAAGTATGCCATATAGGATTTAGTACCCTTTGCATAATAATATGGTGACACTCGCTTTGGATAAGATACAACTTGTAAAATGAAATATTGGAACATGAGTATCAAACTGACCATGGTGGCCTAGTTTTCATGGACGTAGACATCTGTCGAGATACTATCCTCCCGCTGCCATGGTGTGGAAGTTTGAAGATGGAGGTGCCAGCTCATGTGTTGTCCTCGTCACTTAATCGAGGTTTCAAATTATAAAGTCCGTCGACAATAACCCTCGTGTTGCATCCTTGGCTGCCAAAGACCCGCCGTGTAGCCGGGGCTGATACACGTTAAATCTGTTCGGGATCCAAAGTCCTCCCTTGGCGTGGTGTGGATGTTAGGAGAGGGGGGTGCTAGCTCAGGTGTCATCCTCGTCACTTGACCGTGGTTCAAAATTACGAGGTCCGTCGCCAATAGCCCTTGTTGCTTCTAGTGCGACGTTATTAAAAACCTAAACCCTCATGTTGTAACTAGTGCGGTTGGTTGTATTTAAGTCGCACTAGAAGCAAAACGAGGGTTATTGGCGAAGGACCTTGTACTTTTGAATTTCGGGCAAGTGACGAGGACGACATCAGAGCTGGCACAATCCTCTTCAAAATTCAATACCACGCCAATGGGACTTGGGACTTAAACAGATATAATGTGCCTCAGCCCGGTTATATGGTGGTTCTTAAGTGGCCTCAAGGCTAGAACCCACGACGCGACAAAAATCGCCAGCCGTTAATCTGCTACCATGAACATTAGACTACCATGGCAACGCTTTTTAGTCCGACATTAATAAACAATCGCAGTTCACTGAGGAATAGGACACATATTAGTTTGCAATTTACTAAAGTGATTTAGGCAATTGATATGAATAGAGAATTTGGATTCAAAATTAAAAAATCAGTAATCCAAAATTCATTAAAATTGAAACAAATATCTATAAATATTTTTTTAGGTCTGAAATGACTGACAAAGAATATCAAGAACAACATCAACAGGTAGAGATTCAACCGGATGACTCGGATGGCCATGCATTTTCTGATGGTTCAGCTCTAGCAGTAACACCCAGGGATAGTACATGGCAATATCGAATTTCCCAAGAATTGACTATTTACACGATTGATCTACCACAAGGAAGAAAACAAACTGTTCAGTCTCATCCAAGATCTGCAAAAAGGAAACTACCTTATCAGAGAACCGGAGTAATAACCAATGGATCTGCGAAAGTAGTAGAATCAATGCCGGAGGGTCAAAAGAAAATGATTATCTTGCTTTCTTCTGCACTAATATTAATTTTATTTGTGGTGTTCCTACACATCACGAGTAATATATAATACAATTGCTATGAACCCAACGGATCCCCTTGAACATTTCACGAATCTTTAAGTTGATAAAATATACTGAAGTTGTTAATGTTGAAGTTTAACTACAAATGTTTTAAACTGTGATTGATTTCTTTTTAAATGATGTAAATTCTGTACCATTACTTTTATATTTTATTACAGAAGTAACAAAACAAACAAGAAATTTTAGCGCTCTTGTATAGTAACTAAACGCTTTGATATATGAATGCTGTTGCTTTTATACCATTTTTAAATTGTGATGTAAAGTTTCTTGATACCAGTAGGGTATTACATGTTTCTTAAAGTTCGATGAAGGTACATTTTCAGCTTAGAGAGAGAGAAAGCAACTTTCATGGATACAAGACCGTAATAAACATTATTTGTAATCTTGTCATTTTGATCCACTTCAGTTATTTGAAAATTCAGTTCTTGGTCAACTGGTTACGGTTTTAATGGTATGAGATGTTCATACCAAATGATTGGTGCAGCATAGCAAGATTTGGATCTTGCTCCATAAACCCACTTACATTCTCAATCATACTAATTCTGGCTTCGAGTCTTCATTCCAGAGTTTCATTAAGTCTCCATTTCATAGTTGCAGCCAGTTTGATCAAGTTTAGTCATACTGTAGAGAGTTAAATTTTTGATTCCACTAAAATCCTAGCATGTAACATATTACGAATTAGATTTTGCTCCACATTTAATATCATTGGATCTCAATCTTGTGGTTTACCCCTCCCGCTTATTTTCTGCGTTTAGAGAACTTACTGCTTCAAGATTGAATACGGTTGGAGACGGTAGATTTTCCTTTTATTTCCTAACTTGAATATATTTCGATGGTCTTTTCTTTCCTTTTGAGTAAGAGGTAAAGGAATTGCTGCTTTTTAATTAGTTGAACTTCGGTAAGATTACCTATTATTTTTTTTTATTTTAAATATCTGACGAAGGTTGAAACTGAGACATTCCGTATAAAAATGTTAATGATTGAAATAAAATGATAAATAAAATCATGACGAGCAAAGGATAGTCTGAGTACTTTACCCCCATAAAAAAAAACTAAGAGTGAAATTTGGATTTTATAGTGCAAAAGCCAAATATGAATATTTTGCGCAAAATATGTGAAACTGAGATCTAGACGTAAAATAAATGAAATGAAAAGGTTGCAAGAAAAAGGAAGATCGATAAACAGAACAATTGCTAATGTATCCCGGGGGCGCGTCATTCAAATTTACAAAAGATAATAAATCCCTATTTGGAAAGAGATCGCTAATGTACTTCGCTGAAATAATTCCCGCCCTTACTTAAAGAAATTTAAGCGCCTGATGTCAAAATTGTCAGTGAGTTCATAAAAACAAGAAACCGGAAAATTATACCGATATTACCGTATTATTATGGAATAAACAAAAGTAATCTCACATCCATAAATTCATAGGCAGTTTGTATACCGAAATAAAAGGCAAAACCTCTTGACTTACAAACATATCATTTATTCGTAGTGGTAAAATAAAGTCTTATACCTCCAATCATTATGCGTGGCTTGAATTCTAGCAGTAAATTAAATTTTGAATTTATCAACATGTGATAGAATAATAGGAGAAAGATTTACCCCTCTATTTTCATTTTTTTTAATATGCTCCCATGGTAAATTTAACAACCAGATTACAAAACACTAATGATATCGAAATTGTTGAAATGTGACGTATCATGAAATCTGGGGTAGCCGCGATGGCTCAGTGGTTATGGCAGTGAACTCGAGAGCCGGTGGGTTTCGTCTAGTCGAAGGTTCGAGACTTGACGTCACTGAAGACCCGCCGTGTAGCCGGGCTGATGCAAGTTAAATTTGTCGAGGCCGAAAGTTCTTCCTTGGCGTGATGTGAAAAATTTGGAGAGGGATGACAGCTCTGGTGTCGACTTCGTCATTTGACAAAGGTTCAAAATTATGATGTCCGTCACTCTCTCTGGTTGCTTCTAGTGCAATGTTAATAAAACCAACTTCGTGAAATGTGGTATTTGCTAAGAAATTCTAGCTTTAAATACCATTCTCAGTACGAATCTACCATAAAATAGTAAACTTAAAATACGGTGGAAAATAAACCAAAAGCTTTTCGACGTGTTACGTTAATGCAATAAGTGTTTCAGTTTTTAAGTTTCTTCTGTCCCTCCCAAATCTGTCAGCAAATTTTGACGTGATGTGAAATTTGACGCGGGAGGGGACAGCTCACGTGTAGTCCTCGTTACGTAATCTAGTTCTAAATTTTGATGTCAGCTGCTATTAGCCCTCGCGTCGCTTCTCAATAAAATTTTAAAAAGCACACTCTATTAACATCTCACTTATAGTAACATTTGGACTGTGTTAGTTCTAAAGACCCGCCGTGTAGCAAGGGCTGATGCGCGTGAAATCTGTCGGGCCCAAAGTCCATCCTTGACGTGGTGTGGAAGTTGGGAGAGGGTGGATCCCAGCATAGGTGTCATCCTCTTCACTTGACCGAGATTCAGAATTACGAAGTCCGTCACCAATAGCCTCGTGATGCTTCAAGTGCGACGTTAATAAAAACTAAACCAAACTAAAACTAGTAAAGGGTCGCCAATAGCCCTCGTGTTGCTTCTAGTGCGACGTTAATAAAAAACTAAACTAAACTAAAACTAGTAAAGGGTTTTAGACCTTTACGAGACGTCACTCTCGATTAGGTGACGAGAACGATACGTGCATGCCATCTCCCTATACAAGCTTTCATACCACGGCAATGCGAGGACTTGGATCTTAGAGGCAAGCGGCGGGTCTTTAATGGCATCAGAGATCGAAATCACGACTCAACCTAAACAATTCCATCAGTGAATTTGCGGCCATGAACATTACGTTACCCCATATGACCATTAGGCCATATTAAAATTTGGACGATACGAGATGAAAAAACAGATATAAAAATTTCGAAACTTACTCTACGATACTGAAGGCAAAAACAAGAAACCCAGAATTTAGAACACCACAAGGGAATAAATTTTTTAGGTAAAATAGGAGATCATAACCATGAGGTATTCTAGTGATTATTTTTCTTTTCTAAAGGCTTACAAGCTTTAGTAAACACGGGTAACGTGTGCGTGGGATGACTTACAGATCATTCGCTGTTGTGAATCAATTTTTTTTCTGTCTATACTATAGTTTTAACCACTTTTTACTTAGCATAAACAAAATTTACTGATGTGCCGTAAACACGATTATACACTCATCCACCCACCTACCAGGATTGAAAAAATGATTGGAAAACAAGTTTAATTTTCAAAAAGCCTTAAAAAAGAAAACGGTATTCAATATGGAAAATTTCAGAAGATGATGTAAGCAATGTTTTCAATTCTGCAATATTTTAGGAATAGGTAAACAATTTGAATCACTTAGTCCAAAAAAAGAATGTAAGCCAGGGGGCTACTTAAAATGTTTCCACCTCATCCTGGTTCGTCTAACAACATTGAGGATGCATTTAATAATATTGATATTAGAGATCACGACACTAAATGTCTACATAAATGTTTATTACATTACTTTTAGACCACTATGGTAACCTGGTATGCAGAATAGTCCCTCTATAGCTCATGCATGTCGTAAGAGGCAACTAAATTAAGTACCCAGCATCTGGGGGTATAACAGGTGACACTGCCCTTGGAGATTATATCAGCGAACATCAAGGTCTTGTCTTCTTTAGGTAGGTACGGGTATCCTGAATGTCCTCCCGTTGGCGTGGTGTGGATGTTAGGAGAGGGGGTGCCAGCTCAGGTGTCGTCCTCGTCACTTTACCGTGGTTCAAAATTACGAGGTCCATCGCCAATAGCCCTCGTGTTGCTTCTAGTGCGACGTTAATAAAAAACTAAACTAAACTAAACGGGCATCCTGACCCCGAGACCCTCTAGTGGTCTTTTTCTTTCCCTTGGGGTTTGCTGTCTTTGATAAACACGTGTGACGCAACCCGAAATACCCTAGCAATTCTTCTCTATTTTCGACTCTTCTTCTTGTCAACCAATTTTCGCCTTTTTTTTCAACTTTTTCATGTCTACACCACAGTTAAATCTTGTTTGTCGTAGAATAGCCACATCTGGCTCTTGCGCTAATAAACTTTACATTAACATACATTACTTACAATTTTACCGGAGGATAAAATCATAAAATCATAAACTAAAACTCTTACGGTTTAGTTTTAGTTTAGTTTTTTATTAACATCGCACTAGAAGCAACACAAGGGCTATTGGTAACGGACCTGGTAATTTTGAGCCTTGGTGAAGTGACGAGGACGACACCTGAGCTAACACCCCCTCTCCTAACTTCCACATCACGCGAACGGGAGGACTTTGGACCACGGTTGATTTAACTTACCTCAGCCCCAACTACACGGCGGGTCTTAAGAGGCCAATGATCGAATTTGTGACTGAAAGAAAACCGCCGGCCATACTCTTAAGGCATTTACCTTCTTTATGTAAATATATGAATCATGACCACGAGGCTCTAGTGATTTTTTTTTCTTTCCTATGGTGCTTACTGTCTTTGGTAAACATGGGTGACGCGCCCCTTGGATACCTTAGCGATCTCTATATTTTCTCTAATTTTTCTTTTCAACCAGTTCATATCCCCTTTTTCTTTCCATTTCTAACATCTAGATCACAGCTACAAAAATTTCCGAGCCCATAGTCAGATTTAGATCTTTAAACCTGATAAATTGTATCAAATCTCTAATCTTGCTCACACTCACTCACCATAAATAAATATTTTCCACAATTTAGTGAATTTCCCACCCCCTTTTGCTTGAGAAGGTAGAAAGTTTTACATTTTCTTTTCCCGTTTTCATACTTTCGTTTTTTCTGTACTGGAATAATAGAAACATACGATTAAGAATTAAATTTGGTATCACATTCCTCCCTTAACATTAATATTTGGATTTTTCTGGAAGCTTTGTTTTGAAATCTCTAATATGATAGATTACTCTTCGTAGCAAAAATAATATTCAGACTAGAAAGGTTTGACAATCAGTTGGAGAGTATTTCTATTTATAGTAGCAGTACCAACCAACATTTCTGTGCATCAAATTTCCATTCAGATTATACAATTGCCAAATAATGGAATTCTAGTTAACCGAATCAGTATAAGACACATTACCTGTTATATCAAATTTATATGATTCAAGGGGACTTAGTATTTTATTTATGAAATCAATTTTTGAATCTTTGAAGAATCCGATCTTCATATTTGGAGACATTAACCTGTATTACCCGATATGGGACATAGATCACGTTTCAATGTGAATGGTTAACGGATTCAAATCTTGTTCCTTTCTCTATTTCTGCTCCCACGTGTATAAGTACAAAAAGTAAATAATATCTTATGAATCTCGCATTACAATTTGTAAAATAGTCCTTTTGAGGTTTCTCAGTGTAACGTTAGCAAATCACAATCGCAGTTGGAAAAATAATTCGTACATATCCTTTTCTTAAATTTCAGTAAAATCGAATAATAGATTTAAGCAAGCAATAATGTAATGGTTAAAACTTAATGTATTATAATATAAAAACAGAACAAGTGTCAGTTTTTATATATTTTAATTGACAAATATATAAAAGTATGATACAAAAATATATTTGTACATTTAATTAATGCGCTATAATTAAGAAACATTTAGTTAAATATAAATTAAAACTGTGTGCAGCATTTATCTTTGACTGCTTTAAGACGTTGTTGCACAGATTCAACTAACATTTTGTGTGGGTTTTAGGCGTACATTATTTTATGCTTCAATGGGAGATTCAATTAAAATGTTTCTACTTGTGATTTATATATATATAAAATAATTTGTGCATTCAATAGCATCCATAAACTTTCTACTGGATTTAGATCTGGATATTATAGACGAGTATCAATCACCTTCGAGCATTGTAAAGTAACCGCTTCCTTTTGATCATGGCAGTATTCTTTGGATCTTTATTCAGCTACTGCTTTAAGCTTAATATTCCAGCAATGCTGAATAAGTAAAATAAATAATATTTCCAACACCATAAGTCACACACTCTCGAGTGAGTGAGTGAATGAAGGAATGTGAATGTTATAGGCGCAAGAACCAGATGTGACTATGCTGCTCAAAACAAGATGCAACTCTAGTCTAGACGAGAAAAAATTGAAAAAGACAAAAATTGGTTGACAAGAAGGAAGGTCGAAAATAAAGAAGGATCGTTAGGGCAACTCGGGGATGCGTTACCCGTGTTTACTAAATGCAGTGAACCCCATAGGAAAGAAAAAAAAATCACTAGGGTGCCTCGGAGTCGTTATGCCTGTACTTACCTAAAGAAGGCAAGTCCCTGAGGTTCACACACTTTCCCCATCGTGCTTGAGAGTTGGTAGCATATGTTTTGGATCTAAAGATGTTTTATTTTTACGAAAAATATTTCGAATGCTTGGTGAAGAGAATTTGAAACTTTCCTTCTCATCAGAAAAATTACTGTTTTCTAGAAATCTATTAGTTTATTCCTGTTGGCTAAAGCCAATCCCAGGCTTTTTCTCATAATTGTTTCCCAGATGAATGACATTTTTTAGTTCTTTGTTTTAGAACTGTATTGTGTAGAAAATTTCTTATTGTTTGAGGTGTTATTTTCACATAAGAAGATCCAAGGCGTTCAGCAACTTTTTTTTAGCAAAACTCACTGGAATTTTTAAAACTCTTTGAACATGATTTCTTTTGGCTCTCGTTAGTAATTTTCTGGGACATCCTGTGGATTTATATGCAATGCATTCAATTTCTTCTTACTTTCTCTCTATGTATACAGCAGATATAAATGTTAAATTAATCATTTTTCCAATTTCTCAGTAGGATTTTGCATGTTTGTAGAGTTACGATTTCTCACATCCAGAGATATCTCTCAGTTTTCGGTGACAATCAATTACTTCAAGAACTATATATATAAAATGTCAAAAATTGTCAGTAAATCAGTAAATATGACGAACAAAAGATCCTGCTTACCTACATCTTCATTAATTCATGCTAAAAGTTTAATTTGGATTTTTCAGCCCTGAAACCCTAATACATGAAAACTTAATTGATGATCTATTAAAAATCCAAGTGAAATAGACATTTAGAAACTTAAGATCATCAAATGATAGTATGCAACAAACACTAGATCTTTTTAAAACTATCTTACAGAGACAATTTAAAAACTTGTATGATATAATATTGTTAGTTCTTCACTACAACATATCTTAGTGTATACTAAATTAAGCATATAAAGACAGAAGAGTGAGTAAAAACTGGGATCATAAATAACAATTTAATGGGATTTGTAAACATAAATGGCTTAATACTCTTAAGAGGCCATTGAATCGGAAAATGCATTTCCTATTTACGAACAAAATACTTCTTTAGGGACTTTACTTTTTCAGGTATTGCTTTTACGGAGGTTAATAGCATCGTATATTAATAATGGAAGGACTCGTATTTCTCTGTGAAAAAGGTATATGGGGACTCCAACAAATGAGAACACATTTCTTTATTTACGAAAAACAGTATTAAAACTTCTAAATTTCAAGCAAGAAGAATACAATATGCAGTTTTTTATTATGATAAAAGCCTGGACACATTTACATGTAAAAAATATTAAGTACAACGTAGTTTAGAATACTTTACAAAATAATTAGACAAAAAATGTGGAATACACTTCAAGAAAACCACGTTTCACTTATATTACTTTTTTACAACTGCAATTAAGATAAATTCTTAGAAGTTTTGAGATGTTCAGCCGTTGGAGTATCGTGTTTCTAATACTTTAATATGAAGTTTCTTAAAGTAATATGGCATCTCTAGAAGGGAAACCATTATTCATATGAGATATTTCGTTTTAAAATTATAAATGAAAAGTAAGTCTTATCGCGAAATCGCTATAAATGTAGGAACATGTGTATCCAGAAAACTATTGGAAACTATTGCGAGGGAATTTTCGCAAACTATAATCTAAAGAGCAGGAAATAAAACACTCTGATTGCACTTGCTGAAAGGAAAACAAATGTCCCATACAGAGTACCAATGAACTTTTAGAAGGAACTCTACATCAGTTGATAAGCATTATTGGGCTCAAACTTTTTGCAATATCACTAAAATAACTAATCATGACAGTAAAATAGAAATAAAGAAACCATTCATCAGTTTGCAAAGTCAAATGAAGCATCTAGAATCTGCTAAAACACCTAAATTAAAGACTCATAGCTTTTGTAAGGTTAGCGATGATAATAAAATTAATACATTTCACTGCAATTGTCTTCACATTGGTTGGAAAGAGAGAAAGTCAAATAATTTCTCATCCCAAAACAAAACGAAGGCTTCGTTAAGGGTTCAGATAGAACGGCCACAAGATCAAAGAACACACAGACACATAAAATATTGAAGTTTGACTGTTTAATAAAAAAAATATCAGAATCTGTTAACATATTATGAACTATTTTGAGACAAATATCTACGAACGATTTGTTAAAATATTCAAGTATGTTTATTTCCTACTATTTTATTTCCTCTTTTTGCATTATTAATACAAAATAGTTTGTTTGGCACAAGCATTAAACCAACATCGAAATTATTAGTATATACGTATGCTATGGAAACTACATTATTTGAGAATAAAAAAGTATTTTCAATTTCTGATGTCACTGTATATTCTATTTCTCTTTTCGTGACCACGATATCCAAGTGGTCAATATTGCGAGCCAGTGGTGAAGGATTCTCAAGTCAGTTCTAGTTTTGAATCTTGTTCCCACCCAAACGTTTTCATTTTGAATAATTGAACATAATTCTTATGCAGCTTTAATAATGATGTTAATTCAGATCACACAGCCAATCCTGCTTTTCACTTTGAATTTGATGAATATATGAACGAAAAAAAATTAATTATCTTATTTACTATATTTTTGCATTAGCTTCATTTTGAAGGGTTCTTTTTCGTTCAGAGAATTTGTGGTAGGTTATGTTGAAGTCATAAGTCGAATGATCAAAGAGTCATAAATACTGTGTTTGTAATACTTCCGTTTCAAATTAGGGATGTCTTGGACCTGTTGAAATATTTCGTATTTGGAGGTCTTACTGATCATCGGGTATGATAAACCACTTTCCTTTTAAAATACTTGGCCGCTTTAAACCTTAGTTGGCAAATCACAATTATGTAATAGTCACGTGCACAAAAAAGAGGCATATTGATGAACCATGGTAAATGAGTGGTCGCGAAGTCAAGGCAACTGTTTTCGGAGAATCATGTGTTCGAATCATTACGCCACTAAAAACCCACATCATGGGCAGGGGATGGTGCACATTAAACCTATCAACAGGCTTAAGTGATACCATCATTTAAGCCTGTTGATTGACTACATTTTATGTAAAACGTAGAAGCAACAGAAGGGTTGATTACGATTGACCTCGTAGTTTTGTATCTCGGTCAAGGACGCGGCATTCTACTCCCCCCTCCCTCTTTTCTCCAGTTTTTTTTTTTTTTTTTTTTTTTTGTTAGTTAACAGATAGCCTTTTTGCAACTGTTAAATACTTCTGTTCGAAAGCTGATACGAATTACTGTTAATTAATTATTCCTGAGAGCAGAGAAGTTGGTCTCATGTGAATTTTGCTCGATGTATTGAAAAGTAGGAAACTTTTTGTTATATAACTTGGATAATTTTTATACAGTTTAGTGTGGAAAATAATCTTATTTTTATTTGCATATAACGACAACACTCTAGTATGCATTTTATTTGTATATGTGTAATTCTTCTCAGAGGAATGATTGATTGTTTACTAACGACAAGCAACGGAAGAGCAGTTTGCAACGGAATTCATAATTTTGAGCCTCATTGCAATGATGTAGATGACACTTGAGCTTGTGTTCCACTGTGATAACTTTGACACCTCCCAACGAGACAACTTAAGTTGCGGCATATTAAACATTAACCCCTTTACTCGACGTATCTTTTGTAGCTTAATGCCTTGAACCTTGGCTCGATTAATTAAATGTTAGTTAGGCGCTCATGACCATGAGCACTTGACTGCAACGCTTAACTGGAATAACGGGCAAAACTTAAGAACCAGGCTTCGGTTTAAGCGCCACTTTCATCTAGTGTCCCCAAGAGTGACTTGCAGTTACATCAATCAGGTACAATACCTATATCCATGAAATTTGAAGAGAAATAAACTTTTTTTTGGAAACAGTGGCATTCATTAATGTTGAGAAGTATTTTCAAATTTAATTTATTTTAGAAAAGACATAGGGTAAATTGTGATAAAAAATTTGTAACTAAGCTTCTGTCCCGAATCCATTGCAGAGACCGATACGTACAAGATTAAGTTTATCTGAACAATGCATTTAACAGATTTAAGAAGCCTGATTGGTGTGGCAGGAATGCAAGGAAACAAGGAGACTGCTCAAGTTTTGTTCCAGTATTTTGACATAATTTCAGTTTTACACAACTATTTACAAATAATGATCTTGGAATTTCTATTCTATTTTACAGCTTTTATTCGTCAAATAAAGCTTACAAAGTAATCGAAGACAAATTATGTAACATTATTTGAAATCAGAACCGAAATGAAGTGATAGGATTTTGTCTCGGTATAAGAGCACAGCATATAACAGCATTTTTAAAACCGATTTTAAAAGCTAAACTATCATTTTCTCCATTCGTTCCTATTTTTAGATAGAAGCATATAAAAGAAGTAAGGTTTATTTCTCATAATTTTAGTTATATGTATACATTTAGTGCAATGGAGTTTTTTCAATATATTTATTTTTTTCTTATGCACTTATTTACCTAAATATAATTCTTATAATTTCAGTGTTATTGCATTCCACTGATAGTATTTAAAAACTACCTAAACTCGATACTAGATTGATGTTGCATTACTTCCAAGATTCTACAGTGTACTTCTATGATTTATGGGAAAAGTTAAAATATCAATTTTGCACTAGTGATTCATTTTGATTCTCGTTTTAAATTTTTCTCTTGTAGAGTTTTTCTTGCGGGGAAAAATTGGAAACAAAGTACAAATATACTTGAATCGAATAAGAATTACTCTATTTATCACTCTTCTAAGATTACACCCGTAGCTCTTGACAAATTCAACTATCTTATCCATTATTACTTTTGTAATCACAATCGGTGTTTCTGACTCTGGGAATAGTAGGGGGGGGGATAATATTTAAGTGACTATTTCGGCTGTAGGAAACAAATTTTAACGTTCAGAATTTTTAGGTGAAAGCAGTTCCCAATTTTAGAATCTTTTACATTATGAGCATGAAACATTAAGATTTCTAGTTAAATTCTAAATAAATTTGAATAAAGTTTCGAATGTTGATAGTGGTAGAGTCCAATGGATTAGCTGAATCTTTAGAGTCAAATCGGACTCTCATACTGTGGGCTTGAGTCTGATTCAAATCTATCACGCTTTGAAGGGCTGCGTTAAGTGCAACTGGACTTCGGAGTCCTAACTTGTTGTAAAATATCACGATTATCGCTTCATCCCTATTTTAATATCTTGACTATAATAAAAAAAATGGTAATTTTTTTTTCAATTTGAATTTTTATCCTTGAGAGACTAAAATGGTAACACTATAAAGACAAAGGGGAAATAAGCCTTGATGCTGAAGAATAAATGTAGCAAACTGACCTCTTAAAAACCGGATAGAGATCTTAGAAAATTGTTCTCGATAGATTTCCACTATCATTAAAGGTTAATTTCAGAGGTTGAAAATACTAGGTAGAATATACTATACCACTTCGATCAAATTATTACTCGGCAAAATTCTTGACCGCCTTTTCCTCCTTGGTTGTAGTATGACACTGTTTTAAATGCTAGTTTTGAAGTGATATTTTACTTTAATGTAACAAGATCTTCTGTAAATGCCTTGATTAAAAAATAAAACGTGTAGTTCAAAATGATGAGAATTTATCGAACAGCGAATGGGAAAAAAATACAGTGCAATATTATATTCTTTGTGAATATCCTTAAGAGATCCTTTCCTGTATTGAATTTAAAACTCGAATAACTCGTAAGTTGTTGCAGACAATTGCATGAGATTTTGAATTTCGGAGCTTCTTTATAAAGAATCCTAAAAAAAATTAAACTCTTCAACTATACAATTTTCTTGCATAACTTATTGACTCTCTTTTTAATTTTTTTACTTTCTTGTACTTGAGGTGAAAACTAGTTATGTTATCTTACAGGTGTTACACTAATTGAAACTGTCGTGTTTTCATTTGTACTACTTTTACTATAAAAACTGTCAAGCTTTGCTTCTAAGTTATTCTTAAGCTTTGCTGCATATTTATTTAAAGTTATTTTCAATATGCATTAATTCTAGTCATTTAAAAATTGCACGGAGAATGCAACCAATTTAGACCAGTAGTTAATCACTACATTTGGCAAATTATTTATTTATTTGGAATAAATCCAATATCAGACCCCCTACAAATTATTTACGAGCATCTGGAATTAATGTTTAAATGTGAATAAAATTTAAATATATTTTATTCTTAAAAAGTTTGGCTTCGTGTTCTCCAGTTGGCGTGGCATGGAAGTTTGGAGAGGGAGGAGCGAGCTCGAGTGTAGTCCTCGCCATTTGACCGAAGTTCAAAAGTACGAGGACAGTCTCCAATAGCCCTCGTGTTGCTCCTAGTGCGAAGTTAATAAATACCAAACCAATCAACATGTCGACCAATACTCGTCTTTTTCTTTAACGTCTAGATCAGAGGCACACTCTGACTCAACAAAGCCAGATTTGGCTCTTACACCATAAACGTGCGCTTTCGTTTTGACCCAAGTTCTGCAATAACGCGGCATTTCCCAAGAAAAAATCTAAATTGTTTTTGAGAATATACACATGTAATATGAGCTATTAACATTATTCAGTTCCGATGACTACTAAGTCATTGTAACATATCCTGAGCATATTTTGGACTATTAATTTTTTATTAAGCTTCATATAGTAATATTAACTTTTTTTTTTAGAATGAGACGAGGCGGAAATGAGAATCGACGTCAGAGAAATCAAAATCGACATCAGAGAAATGCGAATCAAGCCCAAGATGAGGAAAATCAAGGATGGCGAAACGGGAATCAAGTTCCCGATAATAGAGACCGGGGAAATGAACACCCCCTTGAGTTGATTATGAATCCTTTGCGACATGTTTTGGAACGAATTCGGGAATTAATAAGACCTGCCCCGAGGCCGGATGTTATACCCCCGGTGGAAGTTATACAGTTGGAGCATGCAGATCAAATTATTTTTCGAAACAGAATCAATCGGCGTCTTACATTATTCTTAGCATTAACTCTGATTGTTGTTTTAATTGTATTTTACATATGGTATATGACCAAATATATTTCGTTTTCAAATTGGTACTCGGATAGAAATGAGACTGGGTATCGCATAAATCGTCTTGAAGGAATTCGCCATTGACGTATTTTTTCGTGTTATTACAGTTGGAACAGAGTTTCAAAAATGGATTAACGTAGGGATAATTGCATTCTGCTTTTAAAAATGTTTTCGATATTGGACTTAAAATGACTTTTACGAGTTTTTATAATTGTGAGCAATCTACTTGTGACTTTTTTTTGATTCAAAAAAAAAAAATAAATGTCTTCATGTTCCTTTTGCATCATGGTCTTTAATACCAGATAAATAGTTTAATCTTCCGAGCCTTTTAAGGTGACTGTAACTGTTATATTATCAATCACACTTGAATAAAATGTTTAGTCATGTGGAGAATCTAAATGATAAAAACAAAACCAAAAGGTAGATTGGAAACGTGCGCGTTTCTGCTGTGTGGTCTCTGAGGATTATTCAATATTAAACTAGGCAGATGAATGGTATTCCTAATCTAAACTTTTTAATGAAAATTTGAAAGTCCTTTCTAAGATGCCTCGTGTTTTTCTTCAAAATGTTAAATTAACTGCCAGAATGTTCTCTATAGTTTGAGATATTGATTATTCCAAATCAGGCAGGGAAAAACAAGTAGGTTAGTGAAAGTTCTTAATGTTTAGTTCAGAATTTAACATTAAAAGCTCTCGTCGTTGGTAAAATCGAGATTCTAACATGGAACTTGACTTGGTCATTATTATTTAAGATCTTAGATTAGGGAGAGTATCTTTTGAAAGTGCAGAGAGGTAGGGGCTCTGGTGCCGAATTCGCCATAGGATAGTAATGATCACGATCGACATGGGTTTTCATAGAGTCCTGGGTTCAAACCCTGATGCTACAATATAGGAGTTTATGCACTTTAAATCTGGTTGCGGGTCAAAGTTTTTCTTTGGTGTGGAATAGAAATCTGGAGTGGGAGGTGGCAACTCGGGTGTTGTCCTTATCACTTGAACGAGATTCAAAATTTCGAGGTCCGTCATCAATAGCCCTAACTCTGCTTCTCATTACGATGATAATAATAAACAATCACAATTAACGTACTCGCCACTTAACCCCTGCGCAAATATGTGATCAATTGACAACATCATATTTAGTGCAATTGTGATTAAAGGGAAATATCAGTCATCGCATTGCTTCTCAGAGCGACGTTAACTCGCACAATAGAATGAATCGGAGTTAGATTTTCTTATGGTGATAATATTGGTAACATATAATATTAGGTTTGAGTTTTAATTTATCCAGAAATACAGGATATAATGAGATTGCTTACTTTTAAATTAAGTTCATCCCCAAAACTATCGCATGAAGTCATACAAAACTTGGCGAGTGAGGTACAGGATCGTACTCATTGAGTAAGAAAATTTTGAAATGCATCGTAAAAAACGGATTCACTAAAATTTTCTCACTGTATTTCTACTCGACACAATGTTAAGCTAGCTTGTTCAGTTTCGTAACTGAATGTCGATAAGATGACGAGGCCATTTTTGCTCAAGGATGATGTTCATTTAGGCTTTCATCTTTTTAAACCGATTAAGAACGAGAATCGGACGTAAGCATATTTTGTTTAACGTTTTTATATTTGACTTTCTTCGTTTGGTTTCTTAATTCTTGTCATAGAACAATTTTAACTTTTATGAACTTTTTACTTCAGCCAGTACGATTTTATCTTTACCCAACGTAGTAATAAACTATCGATTTAACGTTTTTATCTCTTCAGTTTGTTTGGTGCGACGTCTCCTAGTCTGGTTCTTGTCTTATTAAGCACCAGATTCACTCGCTTATTCAGATGACTAAGCTGACAACTGATTCAATAGCCCATTTTTCTAATTTCTACTTCTTTCCAACGTGATGGGCTTGAACTTTCATATATTTAACTTGAGTCGAATTCGTTACATGACAAGTCTTTAATAAATTCGATATTGAAACGCATGAGTGGACTGAAACACTGCTGCTGATGGGATTGATTGTGGCCACTGATCTACTATGGCCATTGACCCGTGTGGTGACCGGGAATGACAGAGTCCAATGCAGATCATGCATGTCTTAAGAGGCGGCTAAATGGGTCTACAACGTCTGAGGTTATAGCCGGTGCCTATGCCCCAGGAGATTATATCAGTGGACCTCAGGGACTTGCCTTCTTTAGGTAGATATGGCATCCTGACCCCGAGGTACTCCGGTTGTCTTTTTTCTTTTCGTTGGGGTTTGCTGTCTTTCGTAAACAGGGGTGGCGCACCTTCGCAATGTCCTAGCGATCCATCTCTATTTTCGACCCTCCTTTCCAACCAGTTTGTCTTGATTTTTTTTTCATGCGTCTAGACCAGTTATATTTTGTTTGGCGCAGGATAGACTCATAATGGCTCTAGAGCTAATAACCTTCACTCAACTCATGGGGTCGCGGTAGCCTAGTGGTCAAGGTCGGGGACTAGCGGCCGGCGGTTTTCGTTCAGTCGCGAGTTCGATCCTTGGCCGACAAAGACCCGCCGTGTAGCCGGGGCTGATGCATGTTAAATCTGTTCGGGGCCCAAAGTCCTCCCATTGGTGTGGTGTGGATGTTAGGAGAGGGGGTGCCAGCTCGGGTGTCGTCCTCGTCACTTGACCGTGGTTCAAAATTACGAGGTCCGTCACCAATAGCCCTCGTGTTGCTTTTAGTGCGACGTTGATAAAAACTAAATTAAAACTAAACTTCACTCAACTCGTTGCCTGAAGTCCTTTCCTCCTTCAGGTAAGTCCGAGTATCTAGAACCATAAATACTCACTCTAATCTTTTTTTTTCCCCATGGGTTTACTGTCCTTGGTAAACATTCCTTGGTGTCCTCGGCAATAACCTTCATTTTTCTTAATTTTGCTTAGTAAACAAAAGGTAAAACTATTTGAGTTGACAAAGTTTAGGTAAACCAATGTGAGGTAACGTAATGCATTAAAAGTTTTAACTTCAAATTAGCATAAAGTGAGGATTTTTAGAATAGATCTATACGAAGTTCGATTTAAATCAAACTTTAAAAAAAAAAAAAATTGGAGTAAGTTTTTAATTTACACAAAATTATTTATTTAATTAAAAATTGGAGTAAGTTTTAATTCTCTTGTGAGAGAAGAGAAAATGAATTAACCACAGAAGAGTTTTCTGATTATGTCATTGGAGGTGGGTTTTAACTTTAGTAATGCATTTTGTGATATCTTCGTCTTGAATCTACTCGATTAATTTAATTAGTTTTATCTTTCATTTCCCAATGTATTGTTTTAATTGTAAAGATATGTATCAGTACATATTTGCGTACCGAATTGCTCCATAAGCTCAATTACTCGCTTGAAGAATACCTTAAAATGTTCCACGTTCATCATTCAAATATCAGATTTTTTATCTAATTTTATTTAAAGAGAATACGTTTTATTAAAGTAACCTTATTCGATAAATATTGTATACATATAACAATAAATGAATAATGCTACTTTTTTATTTAAAAAGTGCAAAAATTGAGAGTAATGTTTCAATTTAAAAAAAAAAATTATTACACCTATTATTGGGACACTTTCGTAAATCTGTACATAAATTTTAAGCTTATTAAATTTATATTGTAAGTATAGGAGAAATTAAAATAGCGCATTTTATACGGATAGTTTCAAAGTTATACTAATAGCATTGATACAAATAATAAAATTTAACTTTTGCAGAAGACCGGACAATATTTTCTAACATTGTTCCCTACTTCGACGTATAATCAATGATTAATCCTCTTCTCCACTCCTTCGTTGCATTTCTTCCCTCCTCCTCGTGAGCTCTGGAAAAGCGGATTTTCCTGCATGATGTCGTTAATAGGATGACTTTTGTTTCGTCGTTGACCATTAATGAAGTTCCACAGAAGCGATCTTCATAAGCCGAAACACACTTTGGTTTCCTATAGGGAGAGTAATCTTAATGATTAATTTCCTTCAGTGAGAGTCCATATATCTGCTTTTCGAGGAGCTCGGAGATTACTAGACTGCAAATAGTTTCCTACAATGTCCTTTTGAAACGTTCACTCTTGGTATTAGAAAATTCATTAAATTGGAGACACAACATGGAATTTCTAAATCCTTATAAATTTATCTTTAAGTGTAAGCCGCAATTCAATAAGGACGAAACATTGAATATAGGATTATGGAATCTTGAAACGATTTATAGGTTTTGACATCGAATGCTTGTGATATTAACATGTGCCGAGATGATATAAACTTTAATTAGAAGGATTTTGTCTAAACATATAAATATTGTACTTAAATATTTCTTATTCTACATAAAGGTTCTTACGAGTAATCATAGAATAAGCTGGACTGCGATTTATTCAACCATGTTGCCCCTAAGTGCAAAGTTACTAAACAATCAACCAACCAATAAATAACAGGGAACTATTCGAATTAAAACCTAAATGCCACTATTTTGAAGAAAAAAATTTCATATATAGTTCTATATCTAATAATTATTTCTTAAAAGATTACAGTGTGAATGGGAAAAAAATACTCACTGAAATGAAAGCATGATATAAAGGGAGGGGGGAATGTGTCGTAATTCGTAAGTGAATTAATCTCGAAGTTTTATGTATTCGATTTAGAATTGAGAGTAAAGTGTCCTTCAAATTGATTCAGTTTCAGAAATAGAACTCAAAAATTGCCGAATAATAAAGTAAGAAAATGACAAATTTTAAATTTACTTAAAATACATTCGAGAAAACCACTTTTAAATGCCACACGTCTATACAATGAGCAAAAATGCAACTTAACTTAGCAAGGTAATAATCATTTAATTTTAAATATATTGATCCCCTCCCCCTTAATGTAAAACATATGACATTAAAATGATTTAAGACTTTACCTTACAATTTAAAACGCAAAGGCAAATTCTTATAGCAATATATGAAATAATCTGGAGTTTACATTAAAATAACTTATCGTTATAATAAATAATTGGAAATTTCCTAGAATATACCTACGAATTATTCGGAGCCAATATTTTGTAAAAGAGAAATTGCATGTAATTTGAAATATATTCTAATAAATTGTTTTAATTCAATATTGCATTTTTTTTACATATTTGTTTATACTTGTACATAGTTGTAGCGATTGTTAATCAAAATGATAAATATTTTTTAAAAGTGCATTACACGTTTTCATGGAAACGATCAAGAAATAACCGATCATAAGTATATCACGATAAAATGGTTCTAAAAGAAAATTCAGATGAATTTTACGAGAACATTCCTGCATTAAAGTTTGAAAATAAATATTTTTTCTTCTAAAAACATTTAAATCAAATTTTTAAATGTTATAACACTTCTAACAATTCTAAATGAATAACAGAATTTCAGATTTTATAAATATATTTCTTTATTTCACACAATCGGGGCCCTCAAGGGCTCACTTACCTTAAGCAAGTGAGCATCACTCATCCGAGACTCCCTAATGATCTTCCTTTCGCATGGGGTTTACAGTCAATGAGTAACATGGGTGACGCACAACTAGGATACCCCTGTGATCCTTTCTATTTTCTAACCCCTCTGTCTACATTCCCCCTCCTTTTTTTCCAAACATCTAAATCACAGTTACACCTTGTTTGGTGCAGCATAAATATGTCTGGATATTGCGCCATTAAACTTGACTATCACTCACGCCTGTGGACGGCTCCGGTAACTATGTGATCCTAATCGTTAGCCTCATTGGTGGCGTTGCTTCTGTTTAGCGGTGGGTTTGTGTTCTGATACTCTCGCTTCCAGGATACCCTAGTGATGCTTCTCTATTTTCCACCCTCCTCCTTGTCTACCGATTTTTGTCTATTTTTCCAATTTCTTTACGCCTAGACCACAGAAAAATCATGTTTGGCTCAGCATAGCCACATCTGGCTCTTAAGCCAAAACACCTTACTTTCACATTCTGATACTCTCGTGATTCAAACTCTTCACGATAGGATGAATGTAGAGTTTTGGAGAGTGTAGTCACAATTCATGTCATCCTTTTTACTTGACGGGGACGCAAAACTTCAAGGTTCATCGCCAATAGCCCTTTATTTTCTTTTGAGTAAAACGTGAATAAATAATTAATAGAAAATAGAGGTCGATTGATGAAGGACTTATTTTTGATCTGGTTTTATAAGTGCCGTCCTAACAGCGACACGAGGGCTATTGGCAACATACCTTTTAATTTTAAACTCAATGAAGTGACGAGAATGACACCTGAGCGGTCACTTCCCTTTCGTAACTTCCACACCGTACTAACGGGTTGACTTTGGTCTGCGACATATTTAACGTGCATCAGCCCTGGCTACACGGCTGGTTTTTAGTGCCATCAAAGCAAAATCCGCGACTCGACGAAAACCACCACTTGCAAGTCCGGGCCATGACCACTAGGCTAACGTGGCCACCCGTAATATTGAATTTCGGTCTCGTGATTAGGACGAGATATCCGAGCTATCATTCCTCTGTTCAAGCTTCCTCAACATTTTACGTGAGAACATTGAGCCTCAAAAAATATGTGTATCGGCCTTGCTACATGATGATTTTTAAGTAAGACCTGGATCGAACCCACGATTTGCTAGACATACCGGGCATATATTCCGACCATGACCCCTTTACTACCGCTGCCATGTTAATTTTAAAGAATGTAGAATGAAGTTTTTTGACATCAAATTATTTATCAACGAATACTCCAAAAACTATTAATTAATAAACTTCAATTGTTTCGTATATTACATGCTGTTTATATGTACACAATCAGTCATTGAAAATTTCAAAACAGTATCACTCTTTCGTTTCATTATGTATCCTTACTTGCATTGACCCGTGTGGTGACCGGGGATGACATAATAGTCTCACTGTAGCTTATGCATGTCGTAAAAGGCGACTAAAATGGGTACCCAGCGTCTGGGGGTATAGCCGGGCACCCTGCCTCTGGGGATTATATCAGGGGACCTCAGGGACTTGCCTTCTTCAGGTAAGTACGGGCATCATGACCCCGAGGCACCTTAGTGATCTTTTTCTTTCCCATGGGGTTTACTGTCTTTGGTAAACACGGGTGACACACTCCCGGGATACCCTAGCGATCTTTCTCTATTTCCGACCCTCCTTCTTGTCAACCATTTTCACCTTTTTTTCAACTTGTCTAGACCACAGTTTAATCTTGTTTGGCGCAGCATAGTCATATCTGGCTCATGCGCAATAAACTGTACATTCACTCACTCACTCCTTACTTGCATTATAGATGTAAAATAAACGTGATGAAATAAAGTTTTGCTTTTATTTGCAAAAATATATTCTATGCAGTAATCAATCTACCATAGATTAGAAATCTGAAGGTTTAAAGAATAAATGATATAGATATTTTTGTAAGCCCTACGCATGGTGAAAGCAAAAAATAATTCTATCGCTGATAGATACAACATTAAGAAGCATCTCTGTCGAAAATAAATAGTTGAATTACAATATAAGACTTTTATATATATATAATACAATATGCTACTCCAAGTAAAATTTATACGGAAAAATTGCATTAAAATATAAATCTTGTAAGACAAAACTAATGTACAATTTTGTGATGAACAAAGCATTTGTGCAATATACATACTATGAAAGGCTTAAAGCAAGGTTTTTATATTTAATACCTTGCAAGATATTTTTCATCTTGAATAATTGCTCTGAATCTCTTTTGCGAACATTTAACCAAACTCTACATCACTAATCTAGGAAAGTAGTCCCACTTTTGTTTAAGAGCTTTTCTAAAGACTTTCTAACTAGTACTTGGTCTAATTCGAACATTCTGTTAATCAAATTCTCTTAAAAGTTTCATGGAATTGTCGTTTTGTTGTTGAGAAGGAGAAATTTCATAAAATTTAGAAGTGTTATATAAGATACATAGCCACATATTTAAGTCTACGATTTAAAAGATTATCATGCATAAAAATGTAATCGCCAAGAAGGCCCGTTTTTATCACAAAGACTATAAATTATTCCTCAAAATGTGTGTATAAAGTTGGTGATTATTTATATTAACGGGAATTAAAGTACTGATATCCAAGGCAATTTTATAACACCAAATAAGTATATTCCAATCTCGGCCGTGGTAGTCTAGTGGTCATGGCTTCAGATTCGCGGCTCTCGGTTTTCGCTCTGTCGCGAGTTCGATCCTTGGCCATCCAGGAACTGTAAAGACTCACCATGTAGTCGGGGCCCAAAGTCCTCCCGTTGGCTTGGTGTGGAAGTTAGGGGAGGAGGGTGCCAGCTCAGGTGAGGTCCTCGTCACTTGACCCTGGTTCAAAATTACAAGGTCCGTTACCAATAGCCCTCGTGTTGCTTCTAGAGCGACATTAATAAAAAACTAACACTTCAATCTCCATGTCTCATTTTTGGAAATTAATTCCTTGGATAAATTTCTGTGTTTTGTTTTCTCTACGCCATCCAGGAACTGTACGATCCCATAACGATAAGCTTATGTTCGTTAGAAGAAGCAACTGATTTCCAATATTCTGGACTTCAATATAGGAATTTTGTAACGTAATATTATCGTGACTTCAGATTCCTCTCACTCACAAATAATTTTTTTCATTAAATACGGTTGTGGATTCCTTGCTGATTACATGCATTTCGAGATATATCTACAGATATACTATTCTCCTATTTTAATTATGGTTACAGCTGAGGAACATTTATTTTCGAATAATTCTCAACGCACTATACAGAAATTGAGAGTTAAGTAGAGTAAGTCAAACTGGGAGAGAAACGTTATGTGGTATTTTTGAAACTATAAATTTCTGAATAATTCATTGCATGTTAAACGAGAACTACTACCTACTAATGAAATTTAATTTAGTTTCTTACTGTGGTGTCATCCTCTTCACTTGAACGAAGTTCAAAATTATGAGGTCCGTCGTCAATAGCTCTCGTGTTACTTATAGGGCGAAGTTAATAAAACCAATCAATCGACATTACTAACTGTCCCTAAAAAAATATTTAATTTTCTTTAAGTAAAACATATTTATTTAGACTAAACTACCCTTATAGAAAATTTTGAATTGTATATAAATTGAAATTTCACCATATCATCAAATCCTATATATTCATCAAGGTGAGAGATGTTACTTATCAACAAAAACCTCACTGATTCAACCACAAAACACTTTTAATTGCATTTGTCTGAATATACGAATATTTTTAACATGACTCCAAATCATTAAGCTTTAGTTATTTTTTAAATATTTTTGATAAAATTCAGCATTTACTTCGTTTCTTATTCCTTGTTTATCTTTGTAAAGCAGCGTTTTATTAGGTGTTACCTTTTGATTTTCTTTTAATCCAAATAGCAAAAAAAAAAAAAAAAAAAAAAAGTAGTTTCTATCGCAATAGCCCTCTTGTGCGAATACTTTCTACTTTCACTGTGTATAAGAAGCACAGTTTTTTTCACATTTTATCTAACAAATTCACATCAAGTATTAATAGAGAAAGAAAATTAAATGGAAGCAAATAAGTCCAAAAATAATGTTTCCTTAATTCACATAGAATATAAATAAATTCGAGCTTTCATTCATCCTTAAGAAATGACAAACTACCTTTATTTGTACAATTGATTACATTGTAGAGTAAATAAGAAAAACTTCACACATTGCACAGTAAAAAAAATAAGTAAAATTTCCTATATAATTACAAATGTAAGTTATATATATATATAACTAGAGAGAGAGAGAGAAACTGACTCTAGTATTCCTCTAAAGTATGTGTGTGTGTGAGCAATGGAAAACAATTTAAAATTCGCATTGCATAATTGTATTATTTTTTGCATATCATTCCTAACGCTATTTGCAAAATTTAACATAATAAACTTATCATCGTGTGTTGGGATTTGCAGTTAAATTGATATTGACTTTATGCATTGCGCAAAAGTTTCCATATTCCTTTGAGGCAATTGCTGCCTGAATAATAAAATGTCTTGGTTTGGAAAACATATTTTCGATGTTGATATTTATTTTCTTTATCAAAAGTAAATTTGCTTTCTTTTGTGTGATAGCAGTAGGAAAATATATATGAAATGTAAATGAAAGCAATAATATTTTGATTCTGCTTGGTGTATTTTGATATAGTCAATTTTCCATTCTTTTGCTATTTCAGTGGTTATTTACCCATATAACTGGAACAAGGTGAGCGTCAATTTAAAACGCATGGAATTTTTGATATATAATACATGGTACTTTACTACAAAAATTGATTTTTAAGTTTATTAAATGCCGAATATTTCATTGACTCCTATTTAAGAGGCGTAATTGAAAATTTCCCGATTGATAGTAAATTGACGTCGCACTAAGAAGCAACACAAGAACTAATGGCGAAGAACCTCTTAATTTTGAACACCGGCCTAGTGATGAGAACGACACCTGAGCTGGCACTATTCCCCCAAACTTCCACATTACTCCAAATGGATGACTTTCGTCCGTGACAGATTGAATGTGCAGTAGTCTCGATACATGGCGAGTCTTTCGTGGCCCTTTGGCTCGAATCCACTACTCGACGCAAAGAACGCCGCCAACGGGTTCGCGATCAATTGAATTCTACAACTGCCTCAATTGAAAACTAAGCAATAGAAATTTAAGAGCATGGTATTCCAATTTTACTAAACACAATAACAGATTATTAAAGTATCTAAAATACTATTATAAATCTATTTTTATTTCAGTGATAAAAGCTCATAAGTAAGGAGTTCCTTAAAAAAGAAAATCTAAGAATTCTAGCTTCTTTAAGAAATTTAAACAAAAAAAATTTCAGATTTTACTTAATTAATTTAGGTATATCAAATGGCTATAGAGATAGAGCTAATGTGTACTTTAATTATAGTTTCTTGGCTAATATAATATAAATCGTTATAATTTTCTCATTCAAAATAAAACTTATTTAAAAATAAAATAATACGCTTTCTGGACGAAATTATCAACTTTCATTTCATTTTAATTTTGGGAAATTATCGATACCATAATCGTTTTACATATACATTAAATTATACTGAATAGATAACATATATTTTATTTATTAAAGGGATTTCATAAAAGCAATTTTTTCTTCTGCTTTTATGTACATCTTTGGAATTCCATGGGATACGTGAACCATCCAAGCAAAATAAAACTGCTATTCAATTTTGTTTCTTGAATCAAGAATGCATCGTCTTTTAGGGTGATAAAGGTAATATATAGTATTTTGTGAACAAGAAATATCGAAAAATATGATTTCAATAGTGAATGGTCAATTGATTCTAACAATTTATTCATAATCAGTGGCATCAAGATTAAATCCTCCATAAGTTTAAAGTATGCGTTTCTTAATATTTGGAATAATTTTATATTACTTTAATTTGAATATAGTTGGGAAAATCTGTGAGAGAATTTCTAAAATTTTAGAAATATATATCAGAAGAATTAGAGTTTTTGGTGTCCATACATGAAAAATACGATTTCGATTTCAGTTCTTTCCAAAGTGATTAATATGCAAATCATCCCAAATTGTTCATTGTGTGGTTCTAATACAGTGCATGTATTTAAAAGCAATTTCGGTAACAATAGTTCTTACTGAGTTGATATTTGAAGAGCATAGCTGAAGATTAAATGTCCTCATGCATGGTTAACATTGAATCAGGAGCACCCGGCTATTTTCTGTTTAACTAACTAAAGCTATAGTTTCCGAAGACATCAAAGCTGTTATCTGGAGGCCGCTCGCATTCAATGCTTTTTTATGATACCACCCCATTTGGTTTACATAGATAATGTTTTAGTGACGTCTAGCATCGTAATATTGTTGCCACCAGATAATGGCTCTGCAATTCTAAGAATCCATTGCTTAAATGGCTGGAATGTAATATCAAAAAATTAAAATTGTTAAATATATATGCCCTATTGGTATAATTTCGCATGATGGCTTAAAATATGAAATGTTTGATGGATTGGATTATGAGTAATATATGGAGAGGCAAAGGTTGTATAAATCCCAAAAACAGAAGAGTCATAAAATTTCCCTTAAAAACAACGAAATTTAAATGTCGAAGATTAGCCTATTAGTGCTAAATAAAGTTTTGTATCTACTTTTTTGAACCTGTGAATTTTTGTATTTTATTTAGTTTGACTAGACTAGATGGACCATGTCTGTCGGATGTTATTCCCTCTTCGGAAGCTATGGTGTTAGAAAATGAGACTACTCTTTGACGTCAAGTTGCATTCATAAGCTATTTCATATATGTTTTTGCATTTATTATTGTCATTGCTGGTATTCTTTTCATTTTGTCACATTGATATTTAAAAGATTATGAATCATTTACTGCGTATTTCTCATTGTTGAGTAATTGTTCAAAAAATTATGAATTCAAATAAGCATAATTAATTCTAATTTCCATATTTGACTATTTACCTGTATGACTCCTGAAAAAAAAAGGGAAATGAAGAAGAACATTCCTTTGAATATTCCATTCTTTTATTCAACAAGATTTTCAAAGTGCTTTAATGAACTGTCATTAGTTTTGTTTTAATTAGTTATCGGCTTCGAAAATAAGTTCTATTTTATAGCCAATGATTTTTTAACTCCTCAAGATTTTAAATTTCAATGATTTTAATGGAATACAAATACTTTCAGATGTTTCTGGTCTCAAAACGATAGTGTTGAACTTTAATTTGAAGCATTTTAATTGATTCGCAATTTAAGATAGCTTATTCATTAATCTAATATATACAATTCGTTTTAATTAAGAAAACTAAATCATTATATTAGCACAAATCCTGTTCAGCTTGGGAATTGGCTACGAAACGTTGAAGAATTTCTGCATGTACAGTATTTTGTATATATAACGTCTAGTAAAACTTTTAATTTCGTAAGGACATCTCTTTAGGGCAAATAAAATGTTTAATATTCGTAAAAATGCCATATATATTTCAAAGAACGGCAATCCATTTTTTCCATTCTAGAATCAGAGACGAATTCTTCAAATACCTATGTTATATTAATATTGTGCAAAAATATATTTTGAATTAGAAAATGAAGTTTAATCATATTTAGTTTAAATAGTATTTTAAATTATTTTATAAGTTGGGAAACAACATATTACGAAAATAGAGCCCTACCAGTATTTTTAGTTTTTGTCTTATGCCTTTGCAAACTTTAAACGTGTTTGTACATATATTTATTTCTGAATGTATAAGTGTTTTCCATTCCCTAAGGCATTTTATTTATCCAAGAAAGAGTCTTGAAGATTTTCGTAAGAATTTTCAAATATATGTACTATAAAAAGTTGTATGAATTTAGGTCTGAGATCTCTAGTTTTTTTTTAATGCCAAAGTTAATATTTTTAAAGTTTTCTTGTTGTTTTGTTTTTCAAGTTTAGCAACAAAAAGAATTATCATTTTAATTCTATATGCAGATACTCAGCGTTTCAATTCTACATTAACTTTTTTTCCCAATAAGTCAAGAAACATGAATCCCTTGAAATAATTAAAACAACTTGAAAATTAAGTATTTTATAAGGTTTTGAAAACTTCTAAATTTTTATAAAAAATTAATTTTAATAATAATGGTTTGCCTAATTGACTTCATTTTTGCGACATTTTTATGTGTTTAACATGCTGTGTGTATCTGTCTGTGTGTGTATCAGTGTGTCATCAAATTTTCGATCGTTAATTTAGGCAACTTCCCATTAAGCTAGAGCTCTGAAACTTTGGGAATTGTTCTTACTCGCCTAACAATGCAATATTTAGACATTTGCGACAAGTTCTAACTAATGTTTCAAAATTTTTTTAATAATGCAGTTTAGCTCAACCACTTGGAGCTATTTCAAAAATTGCCAAACTTGGCAATTTTTTTTGGCTGAACGTTAGGTCTGCAAAGCGGATCAGGACAGTCACATTTGGGAAAATACTACGAAATATTTTTTAATAAATGTCACCACATAAAAACGTTGTTTTTAAAAACGTTGGTTTTTATCTGAAATTATTTATGAATCTATTTAACAATGTAATATGGAAACAAAGCATTAACTACTTATAGTATTACTATCACTAAAAGTGTTTTTTAAAAAAAATGGGTACTATATAACCTTAATATATATTAGTATGAATTAGTTAAAACTGATCGCTACTTCCTTTTTTAGATTTTATTCATCACGAGAAACTTCTGTTCAAAATATCTCTTCACAATTTCCTTAATTGAGAACAAAATATCTTTTTCACAGAGTCAAATTTAATATTCAGATACAATGATGTTTTAATTTCATTATTATCTTATAGTAGTCAACACGTTTACTTTATTTATTCATGTTATGAAGAAAATAAAATAATCTATATATAAATGGAGGAAATTATATTTAAAAAAGGTAATATTTCAAGCTACTAGTCAGTTGCTCAAAATCCTAGTAATTTTACGGCTTACGGTCTCTTCTTTTTCTTATCCTCTAATTTGAATAAGTTAACGTACTACTAATAATCGTGGATCACATATTTGTCACTTAATTTCAATGCACACAAACATCGAGAAGGCAGTAGTCTGTTTATTTTGCGGTTGTCGAATCATGATTTACTTTATTTCATCAAAGATACCTTGTGTAGTATAATTGCTAGGTTAATACATTAAATTTAGATGGACTTCTGACCCTAAATGGCGTGATAAGCAAGAAGAAAAGGAAGCCAACTTAGATAACATAATCTGAAAATGATTTCAAATTTAGAAGTTTATACACCGATGGTGTAACCTAAAATGACTTTTGTTAGATTATACTTTCTATTAAGTTCCAATCTATTTAAGATCATCGCGTATTATAACGTTAATGGATGTAAGCGAAATTCGATGTGGAATCTCAGGTTTATTCATCGACATAAGCGAGTTCGAGACATTTAAACCAACTAAAGAGAGATGCAGGGTTGATAATGGTAATCATAGTCGCAAACATGGGGTATTTTTCCGGGACTACTCTTTCTTGTATTGAGCAGATAAATATAATTTTATAAAAATATTAGTAAATTTTAAGTTCATACCTGGAATTCGCCTTGAAAAATATTAAATCAGAATATATATATATATATATATATATGTATGTATATGTGTGTGTGTGTGTGTGTGTGTAAATTCTTTCAGGAGTAGCGTACAATATCTTACACCACAGTAGCTGTGTCGTCACTGTCGCGAACTCACGACTGGTGTTGCTTCTGCTGCGTCGTGGTTTCGAGTCCTAATATCACTGCTGACACACTTCATAAAAATGCAGAAGCATGTTAAAAATGTCTAGCATGTTGTGCTAAAAATATTAAAAATTTTGAGAGGAAGATATAAGCTCAGGTGTCGTCCTTATAATTTAAGCAAGGTTCAAATTAATGATATTTGTTATCAATATCTCTTGTATTGCATTTAAGAGTAACGTTAATAAACAATCAGGCATTATATTATCTTAATATTTAAGATTAATATGATAGAGATTACATGTAGCCTAAATTAAAATGTAAATCGTAATAGAAATGAATATTCAAATATTATAATAAATTATTTATCATGGATAATACTGTATTATAAAACTCCGATTCACCGTTAAAATTAAGTTTGCGAAAGAAATTGGATGACAGAAAATGATGAAAAATTCTGCCATTTAATCAATGACAAGTTCTCCTCAATCTCTAATTACATTTCTTTACTCCTGAAGCTCTCTAGAAAAGTTGATTTTTCAGTATAGTGTCGCTTATAGGATTATCTTTTTGTTTCGTCATTGACCGTTAATGAAGTTTCTCAGATGCTATTTTCATAAGCCGAAACGCACTTCGGTTTCCAGTAAGGAGAGTAATTTTAATTATTCATTTCTCTACAGTGCGAGTCCATATATCTGTTTTCCGAGGCGTTTGGAGATTACCGGATGGCAAATAGGTTTTCCTACGACATCTTTCTGTAGCATGCCATCCCTTTATTAGAAAATTAATTAAATTACTGGGACAGCAAGACCCTATAAACCTAACCCTTAATGTAAGCCGCAGTTCAATAATATAGAAATATGGCGAGTAGGATTAAGCAATCTTTAAAAGACTCATAAGATTTGACATCAAATACTTGTTAAGTTATTATATTCTGAGACTGGAAGAATATATTAATATTGAAGCCCAAGAACAAATATTAGATCAGGTATAATTATTTAATCGTAACACATATAAATTTATCATTATGAAAAGTGTCATTTAGTTCTGCTTGCTTAAGCAGTTGTAGTCTAAGTTTGACAAAATCACGAACTTATTAGTGGGAGATTTGAAAATAGAATAGCCCGATCGAATTTTGATTCCATTCTGAAATAAATCGTCTCGCAGAATAATGGCTGTTTTACGATAAAGGGAACTGACCTAAAAGTCTACAAGTGAAGGAACCTGAAGTAAAGAGAATGCATAACTCATTTGTCGCTATCGTTAGTTGATAGTGGTACATAATTTAGAATTGGCAGAGAATTTCACCTATACTTTAATATTGCCGTGTTAATTGAAGCCAATTACCTTATAAGCTCTTTGTTATATGAATTCAGATGAAATGGAAAATGAACGGAAATAAATTATTTTGATTGAATTAGTTAAACTTTGTCTAGATGATAATGAAATATTTATTTTTTTAAGATTAAAAATGGAAATATCTTATTTGCAGACTAAAGTGTCTCTCTTGAGTAGGACTGAAAAACTTTAGCCACGAAAGCAATGTAATTTTAGACTTAGTGAAAAATACCATATATATCAAAATGTAAAGTGAATGTAGAAAGTACAATTGGAACATTTGTGACATGCTTCCGACATTATGTGATTCTAAAGCCAGCTTTCAGTCTAATTAAAGTCAATAATTAGAAAACGAAAAATATGCAAAGATACATAATTGCCGGACAAACTACTTTACAAACTACTTTACAAACTACCAATGAATAAATAACGTCATTTTTTTTCGAATCCTTCTACACTCAATTAATCTTAGTTTATGTTCTAATAAAGGTTTTAACTTATCAAATCACTCATTCTGAATGAAACACTTATCGATAACTGCTGATTCTTATCATAGTACCTTAACTAGGAATCATTTCAATCCAAGCGATAAATTACGATGCTCTTCAAACCAACTTACAAATATCTATCAGCATGTCGTTACCTCTATCTCCATTCTTTTTCCTTTCAATTATATTTCACTCATAGATAACTATCTCTAGTTCAATTCCTTACATTCTTGTCTTCGTCTAATTCATACAATCAAGTATTATTTTGGTTGGGATGAAATTGTAATTTTATGCAATTTAACTTACTAAAATTTCTCCGAGATTAATGAAGACAAATCATGAAATACTATCACACATTGATAGTCACATTCTGAAGAAGCTTCGTTTTTAAGATAAACATTATTAAATAACTCTGTAAGTTATTAGATTTATATAATGGGGTATAATTTATAATTTTATCGTAATTTTTTTCTGAAAATATTATGTATTAAAATATAAATTTGTAAGTTATAAAAAAAGCACAATCTTGTAGTGTAGAAAGTATTCATATAGCGTACATAACATAAAGCATTTAAAAACTAGTATTTTATAATTAAAACCTTATAAGATATCATTTAACTTGAATAATAACTTTGAACCTTCTTTGTTTTGATTCTACCAAAATTCTACAAAATTTGATGCCCCTGATCTAGAAATGTAGTATCTTATTGTTTAAGAGCATCATTTAATACTTATTGAAAATTGGCTTAATTCATGCTTTTAGATCAAAAATTTCTTATACATGTTCACTGATATTGAGATCTTGTGACTGAACATGAAGTTTCATAAGCATAGGAATGTTACACAACATCCATAGCCATTTTAAGGCTATATGCTTAGGATCGCTATCATGCATAAAAGCGTAATCACTATGAAGACCAGTTTTTGCCACTCTAGATTCTAAACACCTTATTAAAATATCTATATTAAACTAGTGAGTTATAATTTCTTTAACTGGGATTCAAATGTAGAACCACGAGCTCGTTTGGAGGTGCTCGTACAAATCTTCGTTCTCGGAGATGATCGTGCTTTTTAAAGAATTCATTGATCTAGTCACAAGAAAAACTGAAAACAAATTGCTTTTGTTTAAGTGTAAATATGTTTTGTCACACATCAAAATCATTAAGATTTAGTTTCCTGTACATTTGTAAAACTGTTAGTATAATATTATTCAATCTCTTGTTCTGCATTCATATTTGTAAAACAGTATTTTATTCCATCATTCCATATTTTATTCCTACAATTTATTCCACATTCATGTTTGAAAAACAGTATTTTATAAGATGTTAACTTTCGAATTAATTTTATTTTTATTAGAATACTAAAACCATAATTTCGCTAACAAAAATACTTTTGTACGAATGCATTCTGCGCTCACTGTATGTATATTTAATTCGCAAAACAAGAAATATAATACATTGAGTAGTTTATCATATTCAAATGAATTTTTACGTATTTAAAAATGACTTTGTATTTAATCATAATAACATAAGCCCAGTTCTGTCTCAATATTTTATTTCCATTAATTATATTTGTAATCCAATAGTATCTTATAAATATTATTCATTAACAATTGTAACGTAATAATAACTTTAAGAATAAGAAATGTACGTAACATAAATAGAATTAAGTTATATGCAAAAGTCCTTATTTCTCTCAGTACTAGAAATTGAATTATATTGATCTTTAATTAAAGTTACCGATAGGTAGAATTTGAAATCTTTTACTCGCATACATTTCCGCAATTTTTTCTGTCTTGTTTGTGGGTCGATATATGGTAAGATATACATACACATATTTCTTTCCATGTTAATCTCTTGAATTACACTTATTAAAAAATAATACGTCCTCTTGTATTTAATATTAATTTCTGATGATTATTAAATGCCTTTATCTTACATTATATTCAATAGTAATGAATTAAGAGGTTTGAAGTGAGAGGAAAAAAATGTTTGCAATATTTCTGTGAAATATTTAAATAAAATAATTATTTTTCTTATGTCCAAATCTCCCTTAGAAGTTATATCAGATATCTTGAATACTTCAAAAGTTGATTTGGAGAGTTTTGTTTTGTTTTTTTAATTTATTATTATTTCACCCAAAAATATAATCCATGTTTAGTTTAACATTTTTTTAATTCATTTTTTTAATTTGAAATACCTGATTGATTGTACAACTACAGATAAAAAGTTTTAAAATATATTTAAATATACAAACCTATTGGATGATCTCTGAAACTAATGACTTCTATAGTTCTGATCTTCAGAAACAAGTTTTTAATATACAGTTGACAAAAAATTATTAGAACACTCTAATATTTTAAATTTATAACAAAGTAAAGACAAATATTTTGAAAAAATAGCTTTAATATTATTTATTTACCCACACATTTTGAGTAAAAATTAAAATCCTTTCATGAAGTTAAGTAAGTTTCTAACCAGACAAGTTTTTTAAAATTTGCAAAATTTTTTGTACATTTCCTTAGTAAGATACATATTGCTTTTATAGTGTAATGGTTGAAAGAATTTATTACATAACAACAGTAAATAATTAAATTAGTATAGATTTTAAAGTCGAATATTGTATCTATATTGTTCTTTAAGTTATTGAGAATGTCATCTAAAAACTAGAGACGTATCTCTAGGCAAGAGAAATTGCATAATTGAGATCCATACAAAAAGAAAATCATACCGAAAAATTACAAAAGTGATTAAGTTACAATTTATAGCAATTGGATACATAGAGAGAAAGTTAAAAGGAATTAGATGCATTGAAATAATTTGCTTCCCATTAAATGAACAAGGAGAGAAAAGCAATTGTTCTTCAGACAACTTTAAAAAATTCCTATATGTCCAGCTCATAAAGTTGCTGAAGACCTTGCAACATCCTCTAGAATCAGAATAATACCTCAAGAAACAAGAAATGTTCTTCGCAATGAATGTTAGATTTGAAGAACCCCAGGAATAGGTCATTCACAATTGAACCTAACCGGACAAAATATTTGGAATTTGCATTGTCGTACAAAAATAAACCAATGGATTTCTGTAAAACAGTGAGTATTTAGGTTTTGTTGACACTACAGTGACAGCTTTAACATATATTGATGTGTTGTGGTATAACTTAATAAGTAGTGTTTGGAAATTAAACTTAGAGAAAAAATTTTCACTTTGAGCAGAATAACGACCGAAAGCATACCAGTATGCTCACCTAATCATGATTACTTTACGATTCTCGAAGACAACTGATAACTTGTCCACGATATGAGGACTGGAATCTAATAGGTTACTTATAAATGCTATTGGATGTACATATTTGAAATAAACACATCAATAAGCATATCACAAATAAAAATAGTTTAAAAGAAACTCTCATTGAAGCATGGTTTAACAAAAATCCAATCATCAGAAAGAAGTTAGTGAAGTCAATGTCATAACGTCTTGAAAAGTATTTAAAGCTAAATGGACTTCTCATAAAGTATCAACTTATTTTATTTAACTAAATGTTTTTTAATTATAGCACACGAATGAAGTGTACAAATATTTGGCATTATATTTGTGTATATTTTTGTAAAAAAATTGATTTTTCCCCTTTTATATTAATATAATACAATAAATTAATGTACGTTATTGTTTATTTAAATCTTTTATTTGAGCTTATTATAATTTTAGAAAATAAAGTGTAAATATAATATTTATTTTATCAATAATATATAAATTTTTCAAGAATGATAAATTCTCAACAGCATTTACAATTGACCAAATTTCTTAAGACATGATGTGGAATGTTGATTTCGAGATGTAGGTCTTCCTAAAGATTCCTACTATGTTAATTCGATTAATGCATATTCTTTTACGAAAAAAATGGCTGGAAGGAAAATAATTTGATATTTCAGGGGAATTGCAAGATCAGAAGAAAACATTCTTAAGCTTTTCAGTTTAGATAAACAGTTGTTCAATGCCAGGATGCTTCTTGATTGTCCGATATGTTATTACATGTGATGGATTACCACTTTACTAAAACGGATTAGTCTTAAAGTACTTATCGGCAATCTTTTGCAGTAAAAGAAAAGTGATGGATCAGATAAATTAGGGGAAATTTATTTAAGAGACATTTGAATAATCGAATATGGGAAATGACAATGGTTTCCTATTGGGTATAGCCGCGGTCAGCATTGTTTCTGCCAAGTTGTAGGTTCGAGTCCTGTTTTCCCTTAAGACCCTCCATGTAGCGAGGATAATGCATGTAAAATCTTTAGGCGTTGTAATTCTACCTTTTGTCGTAGTGTGGAAATATTTAGAGAAATGGTGCCAATTTAAGTGCCGTCCTCCTTACTTGACCAAGATTTAAAATTACGAGATCCGTCTCCAATAGCCATCGTGCTACTTTAAATGTGATGTTAATTATCAATCAGTCCAAACGAAATTCGGTAAAATCGAAATATAAAGTTGATGGTACGGTTATTTTTAGCCATAGGTAACTAAACTTGAATCAATGTTATTCTGTAACTAATCATTCGACTCATAGACTACGTGTAAATTTTTATATCTCCTTTATTTTTATTTTAAACTAATTAGCATAACTTCAGAGAAGTATTAGAATATTTAAATTAAAAAACAAAAAAAGTTGTAAAAAGGAGCGTTTTCTCTCTTAGGTGTTAGGATTGTGCTCTCTACGCAAACAAACTTTTTGCAGTACTTGCAAACGTACTTTGCCTCCCTACGTTTCTTAGATGGACATATTCTGCGTTCGTTTGCTACACTTTCAAGCGCGTCTTATCTCGTGAACTTTTGAACGTTCAAAATACCTTCAGTATTTATTTTGATGAAACATCTTAATCTTATCGCATTGCACAGCGAATCTCAAAAATCAGCAATTATACATCCAAGTTTATCACCTTCGGATGATGCATTTTAATAGTTAGGAAGGCATTGTGAGTGAGATGTTATGAGAGTAACAGTAACACCTTGAATTCTCAGAACATGCAGAAATTGGTAGTCTAATAATAGACTAATGTTAAGTTTCCTAGGGTTAAATGCATAAAAGGTAGAAGAACTTTAAGTTAAATTCACATAAAATGAAGGAAGTAAGAGTTATATATTGGATTGTTATTCTATTGAGAAAATATTATTATTTTGATCTTACATCACATTAGAAATGAGTTGTGGGTATTTAGTACTGACCCATATGAACTGTGATGTACTTCAATTTATGAGAACATATGATTTAAGTTAGCACTTCTCTCTTCTGGCACAGTCCTTGCATTGAGTATAGTTCAACGTTAATTCAAATAAATCACCGCTCTCCTGACTTTCACACACACTTCTCCTGATTTGATATCATGATTCTTAAGCGCAATTATATGCTCACTACTTTGTAACCATTTTTATTCGACATTCTGGTCTTCTGCAAGCGCAAGCCCTGAATTCTGGATCAATTGCTACTAGTGCAAGCGCTGCAGCAATATATCTACTTCAGAATAAATTAGAAAATATATTCAAAGGAGTATATATTAAGGAGCTATTACAGATTAAATACAAATGGCATTTTAAGAATCTAACCTAGTAAATGAAACTTAGATGAAAGAAATATCAATTCAAGAAATATTTTGCTTGTTTATATTCTGATCTTTTCTTATTATATATTTCTGTCCAACTCATTTATATGATAAACACTATAAGCATGCCATTCAATTTAGAGCTATTGTCAGCTGACGATGGCGACATCTGAGTTGTCACCCGCATTCCAGATCTATGGACGTGCTGTCTTTGAGCACCGGTATATCGAACTGCATCAGCCCACTACACGATAGTCTTTGGAAAGAGGGCACTCAAATTAGCGATTCGTTGGTTACGAGTTCATTACTTATCAAACAACCTCCAAGGATTTTAAATGTTTGTTAAAATATCATTTTAAAGATAATTCTATTTAAATTTTGTTGAATTGTTTCTTTCATTTTACAAGTAGGTTTTTGTTTGGATTAAAACGCTTTTTAGTTTTCGAGTTACTGATGATGTTGTAATTTAGAAAGAAAAACATTGTGGTAAGACGACCAGGAACCTCTCCTTTAACTAATTTCTCACATTCCTGATTTTTGCACAATTCAAGGAAAGGTTCGGTTCCATTGAAAGTAAGACAATTCGTATTTTTCGAGAAGAAGATCATTTCGAATCATCAGGATTTTACGCCAGAAAATGAAAATCGCGGCATTAATCACGAGACTACTCATATGATCTATATTTTTAAAATGAATTAAATACGTGAATTGTAACTGAAACAGTTATGATTTTTAATTGTTAACTAAGCTTACTCCCTCTCTTCTTTTTTCATTTGGTTTTAAATTCTTTCATTTCAGATAATGTTGTTTAATACTAATCTGATATATGCATATAATTAGATCAGTCTTATTTTTCACCCTCAGGTGAAAAATATTATAGAAATAATAGACAACACACATACACTTTATAATGCTTATTTAATTATTTATAACTATAAAATAAATTAGACAAACTAACATATAACAATTTGGTAAAAAAAATATTGATTTTACCACGATCGGGAAAACAAAATTATTTAAAGATTCGCTGAAAGGTCCAAAACTAGAAACTTTTTATTTTTTTTCAGTTTTTGATTATTGATATAGTTTAATCTTAAATAACTGGGCAAAATATCTACATATGGTTTCTTATATTTTCATGAGAATGAATTTTTTAAAATACATTTAAACTTATGCATTTAAACTTAAACTTAAAAAAATGCGACTTAAATTATATTTGCTTATTGATGCGCATTCTATATCAGGTGCTTTCTGTTTAATTCGTAGTAATGTATGGTTTTACGATTATTTGTTCTGTTTTTAACAAGATTTGTACTGCTTTTAGCAAGTCTTGAACCATTTCGTTTCATTCAAGTTTAGTGGATATATAGCTCTGTCATGCATCATCTCCTCCGGGGCTTATCTTCTGTAGATAAGCACAGGAATCATTGCTTCGAGGTACGTTAGTGATCTTTTTTTCTATGGGTTTCATCGTCTTCGGTAAACACAGGTGACACGCCTCCAAGATACCTAGAAATCCTACTTTATTTCCAACCAGCTTTTTTGCCAACCAATGTTTCCTTTTTTTCTGTCTAACTAAAATTTAAAAAAAATATTTGGTGTAGTTTTAATAGTTAAGCCAGATTTTTTTCTAGGGCCATAAGACCTAATTGTCACTCCCGCCTATCATGCATCATTGAATGAATTCTTGAGACAAATCAGAGAGGTAACTCAGCAAGCTGTTTATATTCCAAATGTTTGTGTTTGTTCAGTTTGTGGAATGTGTGCCGTATTTTTTTCGTTAAGCAAGAAATGCTTACTTATAAGAAATCTAATCTGCATTACCTATACATACATAGAACGAGCATTTAAGTATTGTAAATTAAATAAATATATAATCAATATAGACCACACGTAATCTTTTAGTACAGGAAACTATACAAAGAGACCAGAAAATTCCGTGACATTTTTTGTTAGTATTGTGGCTTATAAAAGCTACTAAAATGAAAAATAACATTTCAGCGAAAACATGCAATTTATATTCATAAATTCAATATCCTATTCTACTTGTTTCTCCTCTCCTTTTTTGAAGAACACGCTTTGTTTGGTATCGTACATCACAAAAAAAAAAAAAAAAAAAAAACAAAAAACAAAAAACAGTGCAATACAACGTACAGGAATTTACCTTTTATGCAAAAAATATCATAATATTATTTTTTATAGTATTGAGATTTACAGGATTTTTTCCGTCAATTTTAAATGCTTTTCCATGTTGTGACTGGGGTAGCCTAGTGAGTCATATGGTCACGAGTTCATAAATTTTCCGGTGAGTCATGGATACGATTCATGATGCCACTAAAGATATGTCATGTAGTGTAGTTGTTGCGTGTTAAACATGTCGAGGCTCCAAGTCTTCCTAGCATGGATTGGAAGTTTGAGGAGACGTTCCAACTCTTGTGCCAAATCTTCATCATTTCACTGAGGTTTAAAATAACGTTGTCCTCGTTCTACTTTAGGAGATGTTAAAGTAGTCTGTACAAAAACTATCAAGTTTCAGATATAAATCAATTTAAGATTTTAAAACAAAATAACTAATGCACTTTATTATGGTGTTTTGAGTCTAACTTAGTTTATAAAGTGAAAGTATGTGAGGCACATAAAAATAGGTTAAATTATGAAAGGTCAAAATATATAAAGATGCTCATAAAAGTAAGATTGATCACAAATATTTACGTCACATTATGCATTATTCATAGCAGATTTATTTTTGTGAATTATTTATAAAACATAATTTCAGCTTGCACTCTTTCTTTCTTGTATCAAAACTAAATTTAAATTATAAATCAAAATCATAAATGATTAAATCATATTATAAATTATAATTATTACCCTTTTGCTACTAGTTTAGCATTATTCATAAAATATGAATAATTTGATAGCTTTAATTTTTTTTCCTTTTGATGTCGAAGTGAATTCAAGATTTTTTTTTTTTTTAATAAAATTTGTAATTTAGCGCTGTACTGAAAGTTTTAGAGTAAATTTTGAGAATGCTTTCTTAAGAAATACATTCAGTATTTATCCTGTAACATATATATATATATATATATATATATATATATGAGTATATGATATATACTATATATGATATATCATATACTATATATATATATATATATATATATATATATATATATATATATATATGTATACAGGCTCTACAATTTATAGACGAAGTGAATTCAACCTATGCTTTAAATTTTTCGATTAGGTTAAAAATGGAAATGATGTATTAAGTAATTTTATAAAATAACAGGTTATTCCATTTTGTTTCTTGTGTTTTACTTATTAACATAATGTATATAGAATGATATTGCAAACGGATGGCGAAAACTATTTTTTTTTTACTTTGAGATAGTTAAATATATAAAACTTAAAAATTCTGTATTCAAAAGCCTGATTGTTACTAAGGAATTACAACAGCGTAATTGATGAGAAATGAATGTGATAAATATATCAATTCTTTCTCAGTAATATTTGTTTAAATCAGATACAAAATACAAACAAGTTAAATGACTGAAACTACCAAAGCGCAAATATAATTTTCAATAACATAACAAATGACAAATGTATCTTCTTTTGTTTCAAGTTAAATTGCACAGTGTGGGTAACGAAATAATCTTTCATACAGTGATATGAGACTAAAATAATCTGAAATAAATTAAAAATTTATATACGTGTATGAAATTTTTATTACTATGAAGATTTTCTTTTTCAAATTCATGCACATACATTCCAAGTTTTTAATCCTGAAGTTAGCTGTATTTTTGACTTATTGGATTAAGGAACATTGATAAAGCTTTACTGAGTCACATATATACAAAGAGTTAATCAATGATCTAAGAAATATGCTATAAAGATTTCATGAGTTATTTTACACTGTTAAATTTTAAATATTCACATTCAATATAAATATATTACCTTGTTGCAGAAAAGAAGATTTATATGTCTATACTATGAATATGTTATGTTAATAGTATGAAACGGATAATTTATTAATTATATGAACTTGAAATCGAGTAATTGAAAAATTGCACAAATTAAAAATCTGCTGCAAACTATAGTTTTTGACATCATATGATGGTTAAAATTAAATGTTTGACACAGGGGCAGACAATTTGTGCTACAAAAAGTACCGGCTAGATGTGTGAATTTCAATACTCTAAGTAATAAAAATTTTAAAATTAACATATAATTTGTGAAAAACAATTTGATTTATGAACCTTAGAATAAACTTCGAAGCAAAGGAAAATGTAGCTGACTTGAGATCATTAATAGGCTGAAAAGTTCCGACCTAAATGTGGAGATAACAGCACTCGTCGGTAAAAGTTAGGGAATGTGATTACGCATCTTTTGACAGGTTGTAACGAAAATGTCAGCCATTTTGGATGCGAAATTGTTGCTCAACAATCGTTGAAGGAGTCTATGTGAGTATTTTTGTGAAAACGGAAAAAATCGAGTATCAAGCTATTAAATATTTGTTTTTGAAAGGCAATATGCCTACTCAAATTAAAAGAAAGTTCGGTGCTGTGTACGGGGGATTCTGCACAATCATTTACTACCGTGAAATTTTGGGCAGTTGAATTTAAACTTGTCCGTACCAATTTAGGAGACGATAAACGTTTAGGACGTTCATAAACTGCAACCACTTACGGTAGCGTTTCCAAAGTTCACCAAATGGTGCTAGACGACCGTCGAATTAAAGTGAGAGATAGTAAGAGGCTGTGAATATGTCCAAAGAATCTGCTTGTCACATATTGAATCAAGATTTAAGCATGAGAAAGCAGTACGTGCGTTAGGTGCCACGTTTACTCACGTTACACCCAAAACGTGTACGAATGAACATTTCCGACTCTCTATTGTCGCAGTTTAAGCGCAATAAATCAGAGATTTGGTGGCTATTAATTAGTGTAAAGGAAACTTGAATACATGGCCCCATTTACAAAAATGGTTCTGTTTCTCCATGACAATTCACTATTCACACATTAACGTTCGCAATAGTGAAAATCCATGAATTACGGTTTGAATTGCTTGACCAATTGCTTAATAAATTGGCAGTTTTTATGTTTTCGTAAGAAAGGAATATCTATAAAATATATCGTTATAATAGTTCAACAATTTTTGCTACAACTGGGGTGACTGGGTGTGAAAGAACAGTTTCACTGCAGCTCGTATATGTCGTAAGAGGAGACTGTAATAGATACTCAGTGTCTGAGGACTTAGCTGGGTCCCCTGCCCCTGGTGAATATATTAGGGGACTGGTCCTTCAGGATGGGGGACCTCAGAAGCTTGCTTGCTTTAGGTAATTACATGCATCATGACCCCGAGTTACTCCAGTGATATTTTTTTCCCGTGGATTTTGCTGTCTTTGGTAAACACGGGTGACGTCCCCCAGGATACCCTAGAGATCCTTATCTATTTTCGACTCTCCTTCTTGTGAACAAGTTTTCTACTTTTTTAATTTTTTTTTCAAATGTCAGACCACTTCTTTACCTTGTTTGGCACAGCTAGGCTTCAGCGGGCTCTTGTATCATTAAAAGATATTATTTTTGATAATTGGTGTCTTTTACGTCATTGACATCATATTGAACACAAAAAAAATTGTATCCCACTGATCCTTGCTCTAATATTGATGTTCTCCACCTCAAGCTAAACAGACTTTTTCGTTCTCAGAAGAAATAGGGACGCTAACAGATGGATGCTCTTGGAAACAGATTGTCTTCTACGCTGCCTTCTAGGTACAGAAATCCTTAAGACTTGGGTTCCTGTAGCCACATGAAGCTCATGAGACAGTTAAAAACCGTCAATCCCCTCTTTTTCTTGCTGTACAGGACAAACAGTGACATTCGTTGACTATCGTGGTTTTTGGGTGAACTTACATAGACCTTCTTTCTTTGGATTCGGTTCTCATTAAACAGTCTTCATAAGTTGCACAAAAATTGAGGTTCTGAATTACGTATCTCTAAAAATTTGCAATTCAGATTGCCCTGACTCATGCCTCCTGATGGTTTCGACATTACGTTCCATTGTCAAAAAGCTGGTGATCATTTAATTATTTAACTATTTGCCCTTCATTTCACCAAATGTTGCAAGAAAAAATATATATAGCCCCTGCGAAAGTCACTTAGATATTCAAACGCACGAATGGCGTTCATAAATTATTTTTCTCTAAACCCACAACCCATTACATATACCCTTACATGATTGACATAAAATATTTCTATCATTATTTGGATGCATTACTTTTACCTCTTGTTAATTTCTCTCTTGAAACTCAATATGCAAATTCTCAGAAGCTTCTTTAATTTGAAACCTTGATAGGGTAAAAGGTCATTTTAGGAATCAGAAAATAGTTTCTAATTTCTTTAAGAGGATATTGCACTTATTTCAATTGTTTTTTCACGATGTGTGAAATGTCAAATATATTTATTATTTGATGGATGTGACACATTTTCCTGTTGTAATAATAACTATATAAGAGTAATAACCTGAATAAAATAAATTACATGATAAACTTTAGATTTATTATTTATTAACAAAAAAATAAATCTTAAAAGTAAAAAAAATTATAATTCTTTTAAAAGTATGTCACAATTTCATATGAGAAAGAAATCCTATTTTTAATTTTTATGAGAGAATATTAAAAACTTTCCTCATTACTAAAAATGTGTCTTCTATTAATAGTAAACGAAAAATCATCACAATGAAAATTACAAAGCAAGGACTTTAATTATAATGATTTAATGTAAAGTATGTTTCGGGGACAAATGTCATTACGATGATATTAGCGAAATGCACAGTAGAGGAGCTATAATTACTCTTTTAATTACATTTATTCTCCAGAACAATTAACTTTAATATCCCAAATTAAGCACTTTATTATGAAATTCTTTTGTTTGTCTCAGTTATATTTCTTAATATATTTAAATCATTCTAGCAATAGGAAGAAGTGTTAAGTTAAAAAAACTTCTAATAATCTTGCATTCTAAAAATGAAATGATAAATAGTTTAGTGTAATAGTACAATAAGTTAGCAGAAAGAGAATATAATTTAATTATTAAAAGATAGAAATATTTGGAATAAAAAAAAATAGATGTCCTAAAAGTATTTCACATAAATATTCTTTTTAAACAAAAGCAAGAAATTCTCTATCATTGCAAATGTATCCTTACAGCCGTAGCTCAAAATTTATAAATTCAATAATTCTTTCAACATCTTTATTTGAAAAAAGAGTTAAAGGAACAGGAAATAAATACTAGCAATATAATCGTATTGTTAATATTTAACGTAAGTCTAGATTTTAAAGCAATAATTTTTTTTCAGTTCTTGAAAAATAATGTAATATGGAATTCATAAGAAAATGTCGACAATATGACACACACGCACATATATATATTTCCCTTTACTAATATATATATATATATATATATATATATATAATCTTATAGTAAATGGAATGTTCACTTTGTCAAATTATAATTTATAAATTTCCATCACAATTTTTAAACAATAATCATAAAGTTTGAATTAAACAATTGCATTTTTTTACAAGAAAACCTTAGATGGTTTGGTCAAACACGACATCTTTCTAAAGTTGAAAGTAACGTGGTTGTAAAGGATCTTATAATTCTGAGCCAAGATCAAATGACAAGGATGACACTGCATCCAATATTTAAATCTTCTGTCTCGTATTATGTTATGACTCAAAGGTTCATCTCGATTAAAATATTAAATTAAACAGTTAAGCTTGATTAAAGGGCATATTTTTTACCTTTGGTTAATTCAGTAATGGAAACTGGAACTAAATTTGTACTAAAATTGTCGTATCATTAGTGACTTTAACCGAAAATACCACTGCTTGATTAAAAAACAAAGTATGACAGATGAATATAAAACTCAAGAACACATTTATTTTACGTATTCCAGACCGTTTTTATATTTGATTATCGGACAGTGATTGATATTTTCTAAAATCCCTATTTATTGTAAAATATTTATGAAAATAGTACTACCGGCGAGTTTTAATTTATTTATCAAAATAATGAACATTATTTTATTCAAAAGCATTTCATAGTATTTAAAAATATATAATCTAATATCATTCAGTATCGACGTTAGAAAGCTTTGCATGGTGCAACACAAAATTTAACTTTTCTTCATAAAAACCATCCATTAAACAGATTTTAAATTTCTGCATTCCTTTACACATATTTAACGTTGAACGAAAGTCAATTTTTAGAATCCAATTTCACGGGTAATCTTGCTTACCTGTTCTACATACATCACCACACGACAAGAGTAATTCTTCACCGGAAAGTTATCTCCCACTCTTTATCCTCTTTAATTTTAAAAGTAAATTTCATTTTACTTGCAAAATTAAAGGAAAAATAATAGAAAACTAGGTAAGCCTTTGAGAAATCAACATGCGTAACTAATTCACAAAATAAAGTAATGAGATTGGTCGTATCTTGAAATGATCAACATTGCACCGTTGTTCATATATATTATATTTAATATTTTAATGCCTATTTGCTCTCTGTGATATACATTTTTTAAAAAATATGTTAATAAAATGTTTTATTTGGTACTTAAAACAAGTTTGGTTACGCGAAATAATGCTCATTGTATTAATCCATACCATTTGTTAAAAGTCAATTAATTTTATTAAATATGTTGTATTTATGGAACTACTCCGATGTTTACATTCCTTAAGTAAATACGGTGTTCACATGATCCCCGAGTTCTTCCAGTAATTTATTTTCTTTCCCAAGAGGCTTACTGTCTTCATAAATATGGGTGACGTACCCCCAGAATGCCATAGAGATCCTTTTCTATTTTCAATCCTCCACCTTATCAATAAATTCTGCCTTCACCTAAGATTTTTCTTACGTCTAGATAACAATTAAACATGGTTTGTAGCAGCATAGCCACATTTGTTTTCAAAATGAACATGCTTTTCTACACAAGAAATACAGCTTATTATTAAGATTGCAAGCAAAAATGACAAAAAGTAATATAACATATAACAGCTTTTTATCTAATTTATAATTTATTGTTTTTGAAAGGAACTAAAATTTGAAGCTCTTTTTTTATTGATGAGAATAAAAATATAATAATACTTTATTGAAACTATTTTTATCTTAGCATTTCCTTTTAGTATTGATGTTATTTAGGATATTTTACGCACCGTTTATATTTTTTGTATAGTTTTTATTATATATATATATGCTTTTGTTCAAAACGCTGATTAATTCTCAAATGAATGTTTTGTTTACTATTAATTCAACATGATATCACATTCAAAATCAAACGTATCATTTATTGTGAATTTCGAAGAAGTACTTTAATTTAATGCTAAATATAAGCTTTTTTTTACGTTTTGCTAAAAAGAGCTCTCGTTTTCCAAATAGTTAGTTTATTTACTTATTGGAATTTGCTACAGTCATATTCAGTTAGTAACGTAGCGAACTAAAAGTGTAACGTACTAGAGCTCGTTTATTATTTAAATTATCTTTTGTTCTTTTACTAGACTAATTTACTTCTATTTAAATTTTCATGCATGGTCAATGTTTCTCGACATACATTAGTAGAAAATCTATTTTAAATTGACTATTCCAGTTTCTTTCTGAGGACCACGTAATCTTCTACCGTCTTTAGCAAACCAAAACGAACTAAATCTTCAGAAACTTTTATATTTAATGATGCATTTGGATGAAAATCTCTCTTTTCCTATTATTGAATTCTTCTTTTAACCATTTCTGAGTCCCCAAAAAGTACTACGAACTATTCCTGAGACTTATTGTGTTTGAAATAGTAATGAGCAAGTCTTATTTTATGAAGGTCAGCTACAGGCTTAGAACGAAACTCGTTTATTCTTTTTTATTTTACTACTGAAGCATTTCTAGTTCAAATTCTCTTTTCCTCTCGAGTTTATTTCCTTTGAATCATTTTCTTCGGAAGTTTTCAAAATGTAAAACCAGGATTCTAAAGTTCTTAAACCTCACTATTTTGAAGAAATGAGGAAATGTATTAGAAGTAAAACCAGTATTTAAGTATTTCTTAAACGTATATGTTGGGTAAAATCGTTTGGTTCTTTTATTGCTGCTTAAATGTTTAGAATGCATAACTAAAATGTTTTAACTATTCTTCTTCATGCAAAAGAATAATAAATCATTTCGTTTTTTGCATTATTTGTAAGTAAATCTCTAAATACGATAAAAGGAAAAATATTTTAGATATAATATAAAATAAAGAAAATAACATATTTCACTAAGTACTTAATTTATCGAATATAAAAGGATATTTTTTATTTATTTTATTAAGAGGTAAAAGGATAGATAACAAAAGTTTCGAATCCATCTGAAAAATTATTCCGGACAAATATATACAATTGACAATTATTATATTTTCGTGGAATCGAAATAATGCATTAATCATACTCTGGTTATGTAAAAACAAAAACTAAAATCAGGCAAAACACAGGGAAAACAAAAATAGTTACCATGAGATATTCTATAAAAAAGGAGGAAATATATCATATTTTCTAGTTGAATAAATTTTAAAGAGATAAAAATGAAATTTTATCGCTTTAAATAAAACAAATGTTGCAAATTATTTCAGTGGTTATAAAGTAACATTTTATGAAAAATTAAAAAGAATTAAATGTTGAGAATATGGAATTAAAATTTTTATTTTCCAAGTTAAAAAAAATGATAAATTCGCGCAAGATATCTTATGAATTTTTAAGCCTTCTCTTGAGGCAATTGAATCACTTACACAAAAAAGTGTTAGATAAAGACAATTAATGAAGGTAATTAATAAACTAGATATTGTTGATCTTAAGTCATTGAATTCAGAGGTTTATTCTGGTTAATAATAATACTAAGTCATTTGTGATAGTTGAATTTACTAAATAGTAAAATTCGAAACATCAAAATCTTTCTCAACTTTATCCTACAACACCATTAAGTACTTAATTTAAATTCATTGTTTTGCATATATACATAGACAAATTGAGGAATTGATGTAGCTTAGCTGAAACAAGTAATCGATAAATCATATTAAAGTCGAACTCATTAAATGAATCCATTTAAGATAAAAATGTACATCACAGGATAGTTAGGAACAAAAATTGCTTAAAAATGTATCTGAAAGACAAAAACCACTTTTCTTTTAATTTATAATCTTCTTCAACATACAATAACGATACAAACCTGCGGTGATGCCTCCCTGTTACGTTACTCTAATAAAGCAAAAGAGAGATTTACTTATATTGGTAGGATACCAGGGAAAGCATAAGCAATGAATTATCTCTGGATCTTCGTGACTAATTTGATGACTTGGGAAGAAATTGGCGAAATCAGAGACAAAATATTTTCTTACAAGAACCTGGAAATGGAATTAAAGCTTGATGTCTCGATTAGGAGAGGAGAGGGAGGAGAGAAAAGTTATCATTTTTTTCTGAAATTTCCCTGAGACTTTTCACACCTTGTTGGGAAATCTATAGATAATATAAAAAATAGAAAATTATTCGACTAATGGTACTTAGATTTGGAAAAAAAAATTAACTGGGTCTGAAACAGATTTTTATCAGAGAAATTGTTACTCAAATTCTTTTTCAGGATTTATTTTAGCTTTAATAGTTTGCTTAAGAAATTATTTTTAATACTATGCGATTACTTCATTTAAAAAAATTAAAAGATTGAAAATTGCACACATGGAGTTTTGTAAATTTATAATTTTAATCATTTACTTAAAATACTTATCTCACACTCAAATTTTCTTTAGGAACATTTTCAAAAGACTATCACAAAAACCTCGGCTCTTTCATTTCCGCGTTAAGAAAACAAATCCTCTGTCATTCATTTCCACAAGAAAGACTCGACAGCAGAAGAAAAATGATATCTTAGCAATTTTGAACACTTGAACTTTATAAAACGTCTATATAAGACAAGAATACCGGGTGCCGAAGTTGCAATTCAGCAGATGAATGAGTTAATTAAATTTTCCAATTGTTTTCTGATCATGAATGGAAAAAGATATTCCTTTTTTTTTTTCTTTCCGAAAAAAAGTAGTTTCTTTCTTAAATAAGCAAAAGAGAGAGTATCATCTTTTTTAAAGTAATCCGTCGTACCTTTATATATACATATATGCACATCAGCATCAAAAAGGTTTCTAAAAAGTATCCAGTCCCAACAAATTAAAATCAAACTAATTATAGCTTTTTTTTCCTACCCAGCGTTTTCAGTTGTTCGTCTTTAACTTATACCTAAGTGTTAATTCTTCATCTTTTAATTAGCTCTGTCTTTAATTTTCTCTTTTCATTTGTGGTCTCTCCTTGGCATTCACGCACTCGAATTAAGTATTTTTTTTCCTTCGTTTCCGCTATCGATTCATTTCAGTTTCTTTCTTCTTTAGTAACGCAAACGACTGTGTTAACATTCCCGTGATGTTTTCTTAAGTATACTGAAGCACGCAAGGTTGGTTGATACGGTAACTATACTTCTGTTTCATTTTTTTTCGAAATAATATCAAGAATCGATTCTGCTAGGGATTGTAGAACTATTTTTTAGGTGGGCTGCGAGCATGAACTTTAATGCATAAAAATGTGAAGCCTACAAAATATTTCTTTTATATAATGTGAAGTAATGTTATGACGTATATAAATGTGACAAATTTTCAGATTTATACTACCGCAACACAAAAAAATTTAAAAATATTTATAAAGTCTGTATAAAAGACCAAATCTTAAGATAATTATAAAAGATAGTTTTAACATTCTATAAATGTAATTAGTATTGACTCTTTCAATTTAACCTCTTTACATTTTCATGTAAATATATAAGAAATGTTACAGTAAGAATGTTAGTTGTAAATGGGGATGTTCATTATATAGTTATACACATTTATACTTTTCGCTTCATATGATCCAATGAGATCTAATGATTTTTTATTAATGTCTCACTTAGAAGCATCACAAGAACTATTGGTGATGAACCTCTCAGTTTCAGTCTCTGTCAAATACGAGGATGATATCTGAGCTGGCACTTCCCTCTCCAAACTTCCACATCATGCAAATTGGGGAAATTGGGATTTCACGGACTTAACGCGCATCAGTCTCGATATACTCGCTCTAGGGCTTAATGGCATAAGGGCTCGAACTCACGACTCGACGAATACAACGCCGACCGCAAATTCACGATTATGACCACTAAGCTGCAATGGCTACGATCTAAAGAAATAAAACACTTCATTAGAGATTATTTGTTTTATACTGAATGAATAAGAGTTAAATTAATAATAATCAAAATTTGAACATTTTAAAGTACAAATTTGTGTTTACAAATTAATAATCAAATGAATGTGAATGGCTAAAAACACATTGCCTACTCACAATTTTATTTTGAATAAAAAGTATTATACGTATAATTTAAATACTTCGAGAGATGATATATTTAATTTCCCCCCGAAATCACTAACTATTGAGCTTTTACGTTCAGTGCATTAAATTGATTTGAAATTTTACATTTTATTCCTTTTAATTATTTATATCTATTTGATTAATAAACCATAGAAATAATTGAAAATAAATGGAAATCCTAAAATATATATTAAATAATCTATGGTATTTAAATTATTATGGAGGTTACATTGAAGAAGTCACACGAAATGTTAAAAACTATGAAATCAGAGACAGGTATGAGTTATTCATCTATGATAACAAAATATTTTAATTGCTTTTTAATCATATAACGAAGTTTAAAACATTTTCTTTTGTGAATGAAACTTATTAAGCTTTCATAAAGGTTTTATATATAACAATGGTAATAAGTTTGAAATTCAAAATCTGTCCTAAGATTGTGTTCATTATTTCAATTGCAAGTAATGTTTTATTCGTTTTAACGAATTTTATAACTTTTACGATTAAAATCACTAAGATCATATTTAGTTTAAATGAAAGAATATATATAAATAAGTATAGTTAATGAATCCTTAAAATCTTAAATCTGCAATGATCCATAACAGTATCACCGAACGTGAATTTTGCTGAATCTTGTCATGAAAATTATATACTTAAATATTTTTATGGGATCTTAAATGAAAACAAGCTCAACTCAATGTTAATATAATGGAATAAATAATACAATTCTAGTAATAAAACGTTGTAACTTAGTTTTACTCTGGTAAAATTGGAGATATTTGTTCTCGTCAAACTTAAGTTTATTTCTGCAAAAAGAAAGAAAATAAAGGTTTTTCCAGATGCATGGAAGTCATTTTCTTGAATTTGGTTTTCACATGTCCTATCATACGATAAATGTTGGACTTAAGCTTCGTATTTAAGTCAAAATAATCGGGATTCAACTTTAATCATTGGAGTTTCCTAGTCTGTTATCTTTATAAGATAGCATAGAAATAATTCATAGTTTTCGAAACAAATTTATTTAGCAAAAAACTTATTTATTATAATTACACGGGATTTTTATTCAACCAACGTTATTTATAAATGCTTCATTTTACTCATATTACTAAATTATTTTATATCAGTAGAGGTTTTTCTAAGAAAGGTCAAATACATTCTGCGAAAGAAATGACCTCAGAGGAAATAAAAATAGAATGAAATACTTTTATTTTTGTAAAAATACGAAATATAACAACAACATTCCATTGCAATTAAAATGAAATCATCCAACAATGTCTTGATTACATAAAAATTAAATAAATTTAAAATTGACTCTTTTATAGAACTTTCGAAGTAGATTCTATGATTGAATTGAAGAAATTAAATTATTTATCCATTATTTTTTAAAACTTTATCATCGTTATTCATGCAGGTAATTCGTTAAAATAAGAAGTTTTATACTACATTTACTTCTTTAAAAGTACAAGGTAAATTGAGAAATGTCACCTTTTTTAAATCTTTGAATCAACATTGACTTTTTTAATCTCCTAAAGAAATCGTTTCATGTTCAGTAAAATAATTTTAATACAATATAAAAGTGTCAGGGACAAAAAATTAAACTTTGAAGATCCTGAGTATTAGTTTAGAGTAATTATTAATTTTTTTTTTACTTTATGAGTATATTATTTGCATTGAGATGAATAATGGTTTCCGATAGAAATGTTTAATTTAAAAATACCGTTTGCTGAAGACTTAACATACAATTTGATCAGTGTTCTTAATCACATTTCGTCATCATTTTTTGTAACAATTCGTCTTAATAAATTCAATGTTTAATCACTCGGGAAACTAATTTTTAAATTAATCAATCAAAAACTGTTTGGCAATTGAAGGTGGTGCGTGCATTTTCTTCAGTTTTGATTTCTGAAATGAAACAAAAAATAGTTTGCAACGGCCAAATAATTTGTATATTGACGAACATTTTGTAAATATAGTTAATGCACTATGAATAGGCATGATATTACATATGGAAATAAATACAAAAAACAGTGTAGGTAATTTTCACACCACACCACATTTAGACGCTACAGCTTAGTGGTTATGGTCGAAGACTCGCAGCCGGCGTTGTTTTCGTCGATTCGGGAGTTAGAGCTCTGATGCAACTAAAGACCCGACGTGTAGGTGGGATGATACACCTTGAACCTGGTCGAAGTTCCATCTCCTTCCAATGCAAGGTATATAAATTGGAGAGGGAAGTGTGAGCTTCATCATTTGAGTCGTCTTCATCATTTGAGCAAGATTCAAAATTACGAGCACTATCACCAATAGCCTCGTGTTGCTTCTCATTGCGTCGTTAATAAGCAATCGTTTCTCAATCACTCCGCTAATCTTATCTTTTCAAAATTTTTGAAGAAAATAGTTATTACTTGTTCTTTTATAAGCTCTTAATAAAATTCTTCATTTAATCTGGAAACACATTTCTCAATGTCCAAATAAGTGGAAGCGATGCCCACATGTATGGCTACTGTATGTAACTAAAAATTAACTTTATTATTTATATACATAAAAGTCATTTTTTTAAATTAAACATTAAACTCTAATATTAAAATAGATTAGATTTAAAAGCATAATTTTTAATGTAAAATATTATATAATTTATAAGGTTTGAGACATTAATACTTTTTTTGATCTCATATTGAAGCAAGTAGTCATGGGGGGGTACTTAACTAATCGGCAATTACCTAGATATCTTAATAAAATGTCTCAAGATTAAATATTATGTATTTTTAACATTAAGAAAACTTACTTTTGTACCTTTCAGTCTATCTTTAAATTTAAGTTTTATTTAAGACTGTTTTACTTATATTTATTTCCATATGTATTATTCGGAAAAACACGATGGAAAAAAATTAATTAAACCAGTAAAAATCGATTTCAAAATTTTGATTATCAAGAACTGTAGGTACTTATTGATGCTTAATCAACGGAGTGAACTTCTTCAAGTTATAAAATTTGTTATTTTTTTAAAAAATAAATTAAGTTATATGAAACATTTGAATATTTGAGAAAAAAAGCTAATAATTTAATATTTGTTGGATAAAATTATGAATTTTAGTTTCAGTTATTTATTTAATTGTGCGATAATTTTTGTTTATAACTAAATAATGTGATTATAAAAAGCGTAAACCGAAAGTGGGATTTACGTGTAAAGATAAAATTCAGGAAACAATTGAACAAAATTACATATTTTATTTATAACTAAAACATAAATACGATGTTTATTTTTTCTAATTTTTGATGATTTAATTGAAAATATCCAAGTGCAATAAACTGCCTGAAAACAATTTTTGTTGACGAATAATTTTGCAACGCTACACAGCTCAATGCAACTTTAAATATCCTTATATGATGGCGCATCACTCCAGCAAATGTACCTCCTAATGCCGATCAATCGACATACATTTGTATAATAACGATATTCTAAGATGTGTATACCTCAGGACGTTGCTATAGCGCACCTATAGCAAATTTAAAGGATGCGCCCCAACCAATATCGAGTGTGGCCTACCAATACATTAGTAAGGTCAATAATAGTAAGCGTCTGCTTCGAAATATGTCAATAATGCTGAATATTGTATGTGCAATTGGACCAATGTAAATACACCAATCTAGGAAGATTATAACGTTCAACTTCCTTGATACGGAAATTGCGCATTAGGTAAATGCCGATGCATTTGCATTATTGAAATCGAATTCTACTTATTTGGTGATGGTAGATTTCGATAGTTCTAAATACACTTGTTCAGTTTAAGGATTTTATGACTTACTGAGATTAAAGTAATTAATTCTGCTTTAATTTTCGATCGAAATAAATTTTATTGTACAATAACAGAAATTTTTTTTCATTGTTTGGGAAATTAATTCTTTTTATTAAAATGTTGTTCTGGGATTAAAGTACAACTTTCAGAAGTTAGAAAGAGCACTGATTTTTAATGATTCCATAAATGAAAAATATTTCAATCTTGACAAAAAGATCTAGCATAGAATGCGTATTTAATATTACTCGAAAGTTTTGTTCGGAATGACAAGAATATTCAAGAAATACCAAGATAGATGTCAAACTGAGAATGAAAGATTATTTGGAAATCTCAAAACAAAAATGATTGCCTCAACATTGTCTTAAAATTTTTAGTACTTCGACTCTATTTTGATTTTAACTTTCAGATAATCCACACAAAACTTTGAAAATTTAGTACCTTTTTATTTGTAAGATCATTAAATCCCTCATTGGCTTACCTTCTTTAGGCATCATGAATCTGAGTTACCTCAATAAACTCTTTCACATTCTTTTTACTGTCTTTGGAAACCTTGAGTGATGCGTCCCCGGGATAGGTTAGCAATACTTCGCCTTTTTTAAACCTTTTACTTGTCTACCAATTTTTATCTTTTTTTTTTTACATTTTTTTCAGTTATCTAGGACACAGTCACACTTTGTTTGAAAGTTGAAAGGTGAAAGGCTCCTAGTCAACTGAGTGTTGCATCTTTAAACTAAACTCCTTCCCCCAGAACATTAAAAAAATGTTCTTTATTTTTATCTGTTTTTGAAATGAATTGAATTATTGCGGAAATCCAAGTAGGAGCAGATACTTACTTTTGAATTGTGTTACATTTTCAAATGCCATCTTTCTTCATTCATTGCAAACCCGAATTATTAATATATTGGTATTTACAGAATTTAGTCTCTAAAATAATTTCATTACTAAATATTTCGGTTTTTTTTTCACTAATGCATATACATTAAGACACTACATAGCTTCAATGCATATGCATTGCATACTGAATAATATAGAAGTCACGATAATTAAGTCATAAAACACATATTTATTAATAGAGCAGCGTCGTGTTTTCAGTCAAGATCAAGTTAAAGTCGACCCTTGGTTTGAGTCCTGATTTCAGTAAAGACTGTTCAAAGGAACAAATGGAAGGAGGGTGGAAGGTTTCAGCTTTTTAAATACAACATCTTTACTTGACATGGTGAGTAATTTATGATACTGAAATATTATTTCCCGTAGCGTCCTTCGTCATTTCAGTATGGTTGAAAGGTTCCTAGTCATGTGCCTTGTATCGAGATGAAGTTAAGTAAAACTAAACGACACAGAAATACGCAAATTTCTTTTTTGTAAATAATAATTATTCTCAATGATTTTAAATGCATATATATATATATATATATATATATATATATATATAGGAATCAAATATCTATTTACGTAATACCTTGCTATAATATATTCTAATATTATATTTGCATTTTCATTAGAATTTTTTTTATCAATTTGATCATTGCTGTTTTTAAAATCTATTATAACGTTTAACATTCTTCATACAAACAAATAAACATAAAACAATGATTAAAGTTATATTTGTATAGAGACGTTAAAAAACAAATATTATCACTCTACTTATTGCTATTAGCAAATGATAATTTTTAAGAAGTAGCATTACTTTCAAAATTAGCATAACAATGGCAAAAGAAATTTTAAAAATTACCAACAAAAGAACAAAAAAAAAAAAAAAAAAAAAAAACACTAATCCCCCCCCATAATGCTTTTTTCCTCTCTCATTTAAATAAGAAGCTAATGAAGCTCTATCTGGAGACTTTCTTAATGCAACTTTCTTTTGACGTACTCATATTTAACCATAAATCCTTTCAGCATTTGGAAATTTACCCTCAGGAGTGAGTTGTAAGATCGATTTTTCTTTACATACATTAAATGCTTCCTTTAATTCCATTTATGTTTGCTGTAAGCTTAAATCATACGGAGAGTCTTGAAAGTATCTGTTGACTTGTGTGAATTTATTTTAATCTAACCTCTTAGAGATCGTAATTTTGATTTCGATTAAAATCGGAATTTATTAAACTGTGTTAAAATGACAGTGGTATCTAGTTGTCACAACAAACTTCGTTGTTGGTTTCGAGGCTCAAGTCTATTTATATTTAAAATTCTGCAAATGGCATCTTCAAATCTCACAGTCTTTCATATGGTATGAATTAAATGTTAAGAACTTATGTTAACTAAGACTTATATGCTGTTTTGTTTTCCAAGCTGTTACAAGATCGTTCGCGCCAACAGCTGTAGTATAGCTTTAGAACGACATTAATTTCAAGAAAATATCTAAAATATGTATAAATAGTATAGATTTATTATAAAAAAATAATTTAAGTTACCATAGTAAAATTAATAATTAGAAAAGTCAACTTCAAAAAACACTATTAACCAACTTTTTAAAAATTGTACAATAAATAATCTTTAAAAAGTTGATAAATAAAATTATTAATGCAAACTCGGAAGTTACTAAATTAAGAAATTAATAAATAATTGTATATTTTGATAAACATTATTATCTTTAAATATTAATACACTATCATCAGCCTCCGTGTTTCTCTGGTGCGAAGTTAACTCCGTGAAATCAAAGAATAATTAAATATACATTTAGAAAATTTTCAAGTATACATATATATATAATTAGATTCTCTCTAGCACTCTAGCATTAATTAGATTAACCTCTTCACACTCTAGCATTTAATTAGATTAACCTCTTTGCATCAGACTTCACATTACAGAGTCGAAGCTACAAGAAGTTCATTGAAACCTCTCAACATTGGAAAACACTGGAATGCAAACAATCTTTCAATAAAATATTTCAATCTCTCTTTGAATTGAAGTTAAAGCGAATAATCTGCTCAATTTAACACGTTTCCTTCAAATTCTAATTTAAATTCTCTTTCATCATGAAATTTTTTTAAAAAAATTAACCTTACATTAATTTGCTTTAGTCTTACAATTTTCTAACTTATTTTTCAAGAATATATAACAGATTTATTGTCACAAAACAAAGTGGTTTTAATTAGGAAATAACTAGGTTTATGTTAAAATCGTAAAATATTATTAAATTATAACAGATCCTTAACTGTACAAGTAACGGACACAAACTTTGCCTTTTGGAACGAAATGCAATGAACATCTGTTTACTAGCTTTCTCTGAAAAAGGAATGTCACCTATGCTTATATCAAGTGTCCACTACTGAATTTCTTTATGTCAAGTTATTTTCTGCTATTATATCTGCATAAATATTTAGACCACAGTACTTTACATCAGACACATTGAGATTGTAATCACTTGAATAATAATCATAATCATGTAAATTAACTAAAATCTATCAGTTTCGATAAGTCAAAAATGGAAATGAATGCAAGGTATCCTTAAACCTTTTAAAAATTGTGACATCGAATTCACACTGAAAGCTATATCAGAGAGAATAAAGACTTCACATTAATAATCGATTGAGACACTTTGGCTAAAATTCAGTTTTATTTCTTTTTGGAGATATAGACTATGTCTTAAATGGTAAATTAACAAAACTTCTGGGAATATCTCTTATTCCTATCTCTACACTCTATTTATTAATATATATTTACTGATGCAAATATACACTATCGGTTTCTTTCTCCAAATTTACGCCTAAAAGATATTAAGCATTTCCATGTTCAACGATGTTTAATTCTTATTTCACGTTTGAAACTATATAATTTAATGCAAATTTCATTTTAATAAGAACCACAATACACATTATATCACTCTTTCAACTTATAAACTGAATTGCAATATTTAAACTGATGGAAATCAAATATTCTAGCTCAGTGTCTGATTCATTTTTCCTCATTCCACAACTCTGATGAATTTACCAGTAGATTCAATTTTGTAATAAACGTACATTTTGCATTTATTTTCCTTTTCGATATAACTTCGAGATTGATGCATGTAGGTTTTCCAATGTAACTCACCATACAAGAATACAGATTTTACATTCAGTTATACGTCTGACTTATCTAACAAAGAAACCAGAATTATAAAAACAGCTTAACCAAGGAAAAGTTTACAAGCGGTAGAAATATATTTATATGTATAACACAATCCAATTGCTAATACTACAAATTAATCTTTAATTTTTAATTTTTTCTTTAGTTAGTTTTTTTTAATTCGAATAAAACCCCTTTACAAATTTAATATTTTTAGGGTAATCAACTAAAATCTAAACTTTATGTTTATTCATAGATCTTATGTCATCCATTACTTGAAGCCAATTACTTATTGATGAAGATACTTGGTATTGTTTGAACGATTGTGGAATTCCAACTTTTTGATCTTTTCTTTGAAAAAGATCTACAAATTTGTTCGAATTTTCAATACTTGAATAACTCGTATTACATAAAATGAATGCAGATAGTATTCGTAAAAGATAGCTTTTGCGAAAGAAACTTTGGCTCTATTATGCTAAGTAGAATAAAATTAATTCGAAAGGTAACACTAATTAAACGCTGTTTTGTATATATGAAAAGGTTAAATAATATAATAATTGTGGAATTGCTTTTCAAATAAATAGAAAATTAAGGCTTAGTAATTTTAAAACGTGTAAAAACTATTTGTGCACTGAAACCAAAGCAATTTTTAATTAATTTATTGGTTACATTAATGAATTCATTCAACTAGAGGCTTGTAGACGATTATATGATAGAATTTACAATTAATAAGAAATGCAGGTTTTTCAATATGGTTCGTAAGTCTACAGAAACATGTTATGTTCAAAGAAAATTGATTATAAAACTTCGTAAGGATGACAAAACTCAAAATGGAATTTTGTTACTACTTAGTAGACCACATTCTACAGAGAAGTCAATTATACAGAGGTTTATAACATCTAAAATTTTATATAACACTCCTAGCTTGGGTACACCACCTCTGCTTACCTTTGTGGACAGGCGACGTTTCACCTGTTTTTCAAAGAAAAATTCAAAAATAAGTTCTCTTAAGATTATAGATGCATTAAAAATAGAGAAAAAAAATCTATATTTGTAGTGATAGTTTGAAACAGAAAAGCCATAACATTTTCACTGTTTTTTTGAACGAATAAAATTCTTTGTGAATGACAAGAATTGAAATTTGCGATTATACTTCGCTATACAGTACGTAAACGAAAGCCCAGAGTTTCAGAAATTATTTTTTATCTTCATTAAAATAAGTTACACTTTTTGGACTAGGCGGCAGACACAAGTTGTGGAAAAACGAAACACAGAAAAGCTTCGAAGGAATTTAGTTCCAATGGGGAATCATAGACGTGAGGGGGTGTTTGCCTAGAATTGTATGAGTGCCTCGGGTTTGACAGTTTTGTCCCAATTAATGGTATTATGATTCACCAGCTTTGTACAGACATCTGTACAAAGCTGGTGAATAATACAAATAACGTACATTCCTTGTCATTTTTGGTGATTACGTTTCCATGCATGATAATGATTCAAAGCGTACAGACAATACGCAGCTATGAATCTTATATATCACTCAAAAATTTTCCAAACATTACTTTCTCATTAACCAGACAAAATTCCTATGGAACACTTAATGGAAATTTTTTATTATAATATTGGAGCCAGGTTGACTTTTATTAAATGAGATTTAAATAAGCGTTGGGGAAAATGGGAATTCTTTTTTTGGTCCACGACATCAAGTGACCGCAGTAGCCTAATGGCCATGGTCGCGGACTTACGCCCGCGGTTTTCATCAAGACCTGGGTTCAATCCTCAAATGCCACTAAATATTCATCGTGTAGTAGCAGATGATGCACGTGTAATCTGTAGATGCCCAAAGTCCTCCCATTGGCATAGTGTAGAAGTTGGGAGAAGGAGGTGCCAACTCAAATGTTACACTCGTCACTTGACTGATGCTCAAAATTATGAGGGTCGTAGCCAATCGTCGAATGCTCTTGCGCCTTTAAATTTTACTATCACTCACATTAACATTACCACCCTTCGGTAGTGTTTGAAACTAGATTGAAGAGCTGACACTCTACGTTTCGGTACATAGTCTTGTGCGAGCGTTCTATAATTCCAATGCTTGCTTCTCTTTTATCGCTTGCACTATTGAGTAATGAGGCAGTTTCTCCTGAAACATAAGCCCCACAATCTCTCGTCGACAAGTAGAACTTTCATATCGACTGCCACTTTTGATAGTCAAAAGTCACTTGACTTCATATATGCAAGTAGTTGGTGTTCCTGTTCTTCGTTTGACATGTTAATACGACCACAGAATTATTAACTAGTCAAAGAATTCAAACTTGCAATTTTTCAAGAATAAAAACTGATAACCATGAAAGAAATGATAGAAAATTCTTCTGAAAATGTGTTTATGTAGACACGAATTAATTTAAAAATGAAAAAAGTAATAAACCATTTCCTTATTTTATATCCTTTCAAAATATTTTTTTAAACCGCGCTCTACAATCTAATTAGATTAATCGCTATCTTTCGGATTTTTCATGTTATGGAGACAGACTACAAGAATTTCCAATATTGCCTTTCAACAATTATTTAATTTATTCAAAGTATATTGAGAAATTTATAATTTCAATAGGGCTCCATTTTAATGTAAAGTCACGAGATCTGTTTTTAAAGTTACTTAATCAGTTTCCAATAATTGATTGAATATCTGTACTCCACCATTTATTTATATTTCCATAAGAAAATTAATTTACTTTCACAATTATCAGTGCAAATTCATCTTTTTAATTAGACACTAATTTAACTTTAATTTGTTTGATACATTCCTTTTAATTATATTAAAGAATATCTATATGTTGCAGTAACGTCTCATCCATGTGTATTGTCCGGCGATTAATGCTCAGAGAAGCATGTTACATAACTTGCGCTAAGAAAGAGATAAAGAGCTTTTTTCCTTATAAATATTAGAATAATCCTTTTTCTTTAAGTTACTTCTTTTTTGTCGTAAAATTAAACTTAGCTTCTGTCAAAAATAAAGCTAATATTAGAAGTGCATCTGAATTTTTTTCATTACTTGGAGACAGGCTCTTTCTTAAGGTTTGAAAGATATGAAGACAATTTAGTACTGCGCTCAGGGGCATATCTTCTTTACGTAGTATTGGCAACAAGATCCCACGGCACCCTAATGTCCTTTTTTTTCCTGTAGGGTCTACTGTCTTTGTTAATCACAGGTGACATGCCCCTAGGATACCTTAGCAATCCTTCACTATAATCGACCTTCTTTTAATCAACCGATTTTAACTTTATTTCAAATTATCAATCGTCTACAACACAGTTACACTTTGTTTGGGTCAGCAAGGCTAAATCTGGAGTCTATGTGCCATTAAACTACACTATTACTCACACTCCCTTAATTTAGTATAAATTTAGAATGGTGTAAAATGAAGGTATAGAAATATTTTTTTAAAAAATAAGAGATTCTAATAGGTCTGGAGAAAAAATCAATTTCTGTACCATCTTTCCTTAAATACAATTTTTAAAATTAAAACATTTCTAGTATGTCTGGAGAAAAAATCAATTTCCATATTATCTTTCATTAAATACAATTTTTAAAATTAAAGAGATTCTAGTTTGACTGAAGAAAAAATCAATTTCTATATTTTCTTTCCTTATAAACAAAAATTAATGTATTTTTACAAGCATTAAAAAGTAGTATTTTTACCATAGTCTACAAGAGTAATATTAGTGACATTTATTCCTTAGTCTTTTTAAAACAAACAAATGTGTTTATTACTTAATGTTTTGCACTGAATAGCAACTGAAGAATTCAAATGTAAAAAGAGAGGCATTTAGAAATAAATAGGCAATAAATGGCCTGAATTAATAATTGATTAGAAAATATTTTTCTTTATAGAATTATTCAATATAAAAATTAAATCGCTTGTGACAATCATAGGCCTTAACGTTTTCACGCCAAATAATAATAAAATGAAAGCCTGCATTCTTCTAAGCATTATTAAAATAAAAATTGAATTATTGATAATATACAAGCTTAAGCAAATAACATTTAACTTGGAGAATTTATATCGTAAAGTTCTCTTACAAGTTAATCAAACTTACTCATGAAAACCACACATTTGAATTAATTACTCTTTGTCATATAAATATTGTATAGTACTTGACTCAAAACTTAGCAATAAACTTTTCATCTGCTTTTTTCTAATTTACTATGGTTTTTCACACTTAATAGAATTCAAATAAAGCATTCTTTCAAGCGAAGGATGTCCCGAGTCCATGATAAGACCGTAAATGCCATTATTTTGCACGCATAGAGAAAGTATAAAAGTCCGAGTAGTTTTATAGTTCAATAAATGACGTATTAATTACTTTGTATACTTCATTACATTTTAAAATTTATAAAAATAAATAATCTTGTTACTTTAATTCTTAACATATATGTATTTTCAGGTCATTTTTATGTGAGGGTCTCAAACTCATAATTAATCCCTAATGCTTTAGGTTAGACTGATATACCACTAAACATTTAGTGTACAACACCATTGCAGTGCCTATGCAATCTATTGCATTCAAACCCCTAATATGGCATGTCATTAAAATAGTTTGCATTAGTTGCATATAGCGTCAAATTATACATTCCACTCTGACTAAGTATTCTGAATGGCATGCGCTCCGGTGAAATAGCATTTTCATATTTATATCTACTTCAATACGTCCAGGGCTGAATGAAATACATTATTTTGAAAGCAATGACAGCGAAACAGAACAAATATTTTGATTCATCACCTGAATTAAAGTAGATTGATTAAAGTTGATTCATCACCTGAATTGATTTTCTGAAAATGTTTTCAGTAAATATTATAAATTACTATAAGAGAAAAGAAAATCTAGATTTATTTAACATTTAAATATCCTCCCGTTGGCTGGGAGTGGAAGTTTTCAGAGAGAGGTGCAGTCCTCGTCAATTGACAGACGCTCAAAATTATGAGGTCTGTCGCAAATGCAGATCACGGGTCGTTTTTTATGCAACTTTCATGAAATCAATCAGTCATTCGAGGAGTTATCAGATATCTGAAAAATTCTGCTTACCTTTAAGAATCTTTTGAATTTAATATTTTAAATATTGAGTTAAAATAGTGGGAGGAGCTATTTAATCGACATTTGATTTTCTGATTTACTATATTCGTAGCATTTAGATTAAATATGTCTTTAAAAATCAATGCACACATACATGAATCTTGTTATTTTCTAGTTACAGAAACTAAATCACTTATACGAGTAATTTCTCCAATATGTTCTAGTATTGAAATTCTAGGTATTTCATTGAGAGTAGAGCTTCAATGTTATATGTGTTACTTTTCCATGATAAAAAACAACAATTTCCATCAACAATAACCTCCTCAGGGGCTTACCGTCTTGAAGTAAGTGCAGACATCATGACACTTGTAACCCAGTGTTCTTTTTTTTCCTTTCAGTTGCATTTATTGTTTTTAGTGATTACGAGGGACTCCTCCCCTAGATACCTTAGCAATCCTTCTCCACTTTCATCCCTCCTTTTTTTTGGAAAATAAAACCTTTTTTCCTAATTTTTTTAAATGTCCAGATAGCAATACAAACTTTTTTTTTTTTGCGAGGGGTGGGGGAGATTGTCGCGTCTGGTTTTTGCGACTTTTTACCATCCTTCAACCATCATCACCCATAACAATCCTGTGCTCTAAAACAGGATTAATTCTCAGACGCAAATACTCACATTGACCAGAAGTGGAAGTTTGGAAAGGGTGGTGCTAGCTTAGGTGTCACTCTTCTCACATGACCGAGGTTCAAAATGACGAAGTCCGTCTCTAAAATCCCTCATGTTGCTTCGAAGTGTGACGTTAATTAAACAATCATTCACACAATCTATGATGAAAAATTATTTCGAGCACAACTCAACGCAATGAATGCATAATAAGATTCTAATAATTGTTCCAAACTATTTTGAGGGACTAAAAGTTGCAGTGAAAACTCATTCTGGTAAACGAACCCATTGAAAAAATCAGATCAGCTTTCCAGAATCAAACGGGTTACAATGCATTTAATTTCGAGTGAATGGAACTTAATTATGCTAATTTTCACTGAGTTTGTTCGCAGTTTTTACATCTTCTCTAGGTTAATTACTTACGTTATTCAAACTACGGTAGCTAATCACAGCGAAATGCGAATCTATAGATTTTCATGATTTTACTTTAGAGCTTTATTTAGATTTCTAAAGAAAAGATCAATTAAAATAATGGAAGCTAAAGTATGAAACATTCAATTGCGTAATGGTTGTCGTAAAAATTACTTCGAAAATATATAACACATATGAACATAGTGAATACATCTAAATATTTTGTAGAAAATATCTAAATTCCTTCCCACCATAAATTCAGTTTTACTTTAATGTATTTCGCTTATATTGTGGAAAGAAACGGAAATATATACACATTTTAAATTTGAGTTGAAATCATATAAACAAAAACTTCGAAATGATAAACATTTTGTTCTCTTTGCAATTCCTTTTCCTTTATATTAGTTGTAAATATTTTTAAAAATATTTTCTCAAGTTTTCATTTTCTAAAGAAAAAATGAAAACTTGAGAAAATCCAATACGTGATTCAATCAACATCTTATTTTTGAAGGAAATGTATATTCCTCTAGTTTTTATCTGAATTCTGGAAGAATTCTCATACGCATTTATCATACACTATGAACAATACTTTCTTTAATTGGATACCCTGTACATATAAGTTTCATATATTTATCCTTCGTTTAATTTGTATATATGTATAAGTTACAGCTTTTTAAAAACATAGTATGTCTTGAATTAAAATATGGTCCAAAAAAAGGTGTAAAAATAAACTTTTACTGTTTAAATTTACTGGTGATTTACTGAAGGTTTTGTAAAATTGGAATGAATGTTATGCGTGTTTCCAAATTTTCAACATAATTCAAAGCGTAAAGTTAAATAGCAAATATGTATTAATTTGCAGTGAAAAATAGAGAAAGGAGATACAATAAAGTAGGAAAATAAAAAATGCTTATAATGCACAAGATAGAAAAAAGATTTGAAAACAAGAATTACTGACCAACGTTGTTTAAATTTAATGTGAATAAAACTGTTAAACATTTTCTTTTGTATTAATTACTCTCAATAAATTATTTTTTTACATAATTTGATAATTTTAAGAGAAATAAATTTCAAATTAAAACTAGTACTAAAAATAGATGTTCATTAAATTTAAAACATAAAAAAGAGAGCTGAAAGAATACAGATACAATAAGGGGGGAACTACTTGATGCAACGGCTTTAAAATAATTAGAACTACGTTTTTTTCTATAGATTTTACTACCGTGTTTTGCATAACTTTAAAAGTATTTCAGCAATATCAAATGTCCAAAGCATATTATAATCTTAAAGGCAGGAAGAAATTTGAAAATTTTTAAGTGCCCATTAATTAGAGCGTTTAGACCTGTTTAACTTTATGTACATTCAAATGTTTTGGATTGCTTTTTAGTTTAAAATTCTGTCCACATACCAGTTCAAGATTGACATTATAGATTTGAAGTGATTCATTATAACTAAATGTTGAACAATACAAATTTATTACTTAAATATCTATGAGTGTTATGGTTAAATAAAAGCGAGATCAAAATAATATTAGATACATTTAGAATTTAAAAAAAAATTGAATAATTTAATTGTGTGTAAGAAAAAACTTCTCACTTTATTACGTATGCCTCTCTCATATTTGCTCTTATTTTCATACAGAAAATGTAAGTTATTTTATTAAAACAACTATTATAGAATAATTTAAATACAATAAATATAAATTCTATAATTTACTTCTAATGAATTTCACTGTTTCATAGAGCTCTCACAGTAAAGTTTTCAAGTCATAACTGATGTAATTATAAGACTAGATTTCTTCTGACAAAATGTTTCAAAATTATTTGAGATTACGTTTTATATTTTTAAGCTGGTTCGTGATTTAGGCTTATGTATTTTTTGAATGCATTGTTGCATTGTTTTTTTTTATTCCTCTCTCTATATATATTTGATTAAAATACTTTATTTTTAATAAATAAAAATGTGTTGTTAAAATTCTAATACGCATGTGAGAAATCTGTAGAAACACTTTTATTAAGTTAACATTGAAAGAAATAATATTAGATTATGTTTATTTATTGATTTTTATCAGAGAAAAGAAATCTTATAAATAAGTTAAGCTCTTCAAGAATTTTACTAATCAAGTAAAATATGTGAAAGAAAGTATAACTGTTGTTTAGATTACAGTGTTGTGTTCGGATACATATAGTGTAACAATATTATATAATGTTTTATACGTAGGGAATTTATATGCTATAGCGTATTAAAAAATCTATAAAGGTAGTAATTATCTGTTGGTAATAAGTTCGTCAAAATAATTATTATATTAAAATATAAATATAGGTAACCAAACTTGTATATGTTTTTAAGACTATTTATAGCGATTTTAATTGATGTCTAATAATTCTCAAAATTATCCATCTGACGTTAATCTAAATGTATTATACAACTTGGAAATGTCAATACCGACTCCATCTCTTGAAATTTTAGAATTTAATAAAGTACGTAGAACAACCTACATTTATCGAGTTTAGATTTGAGGTAAAAGAGAAAATGATTGAGATCATTTAATTTCCAAAATTGTCGAGAATAATGAATACGACATTTCACTAAATCTGATCGAGAACGCCATCCTTATCTGTAATTGATCTTGGAACAACCGTGCTTAACATAAAACAGTGTCCTTAGCATCGGAAAATAAATTATCATTTTACCTCCGATGTCGCACAAAAGCCCCTCCTTCTACACACAGCCCCATTTCTCGGGTAACACGAACTATTATTGTAACGCATCTATTAACCTCCCCGACAAAGTGGAGCAAGTCCACTTCTGACGGGCGACATAAATATAAGAAAGAGGAAAAGGTTCGAAAGAAACGCTTTTGGAATCTATTGTTATCCCAAACGAAGCGATGTTCAAATTCAGTAGTTTTGCCATGTCTGCAAAGGTTAGATTAAACGATCAGGGGATATTTCTCGCCATCATTTCATGTACCTGAATGTTAAACAAAATTCTTTTGAAATTATAGTTAATGCTGAAAATGCCATCTGTACTTTCTCAGACACGCGATAAAATAAAAGTTGAGTTTCAGGTAATAAACGTATAATTAGGAGAGTTAATTATTATCTGGAAATCGCTATCATATTATCTTCTGAATAATCGTTGTTAAATGTTGTTTACACACGCATGAATATCTTAGGATTTCTTAACATGATCTTTTTTTATATCAATAAGGAACTGGATATCAAAGAAACTTTTCGAAATATATGAATCATACGTAATTAATAACTTAATTGTATACTTAGATTAATTGTAAAAAAAAGGCTATTTTCGATATAAATCAGAAAAATACATTTTCAAAAGCTTGAAAAAAAACGCATGATTCAAATGTTAAAATTTATAAGGAGACGATTTAATTAAATATTGAAGGGGATACACAAGTAACATAAGAAATATTTTCAAATATCATGCAAATTCTTGCTCGCACCCACACATGCATATATATATGTGTATGTGTGTAATCTTATATGTATCATATGCAAGCTTCCAAATATCAAGATTAAAATAAAGATTATACAATATATATATATATATATATATATATATATATATATATATACACACTTTTTAAGAAATTATCCTCAATTATGAGACTGTAGTTTTTTTCAATACTTAATAAATATTTCCTATTTCCTTTAACGCATTGTATGTTATGGAAATATTCTGATTTTCTCCTCTATGTTTTTGTCAGGAATTTTTTTTTGTCTGTACGTAAATTCAAATAGAGAGTACTTTATTTTTCCACATTTTACAATCAAAACCCATGTAATATAAACACATATGCACTTGAAGGGCTTCCTTATGTAATATTTCCTGCGAAGGGGAAATGTTACTAATACGGCAGAAAAGGGAATAAGTAAATATTTCAAGATTATGACTTAATCGCCTTTGGAATGTTTATCACTCACATTGATGTTGAAAATTTAATATAACATGAATAATAGGGTCTTAAAGCTAAGTGATAGAGCTAAGTAGAGTATAATGTAATAGAAATGCTCTTAGTATTAAGCAGTTTAATTTTGAATTTCTTAAGGTAAAAATACACCTTCGAATAGATTTTTTGAATTAACACACATTTTGCTTACAAATGCATAGTTATGAGGTCTCAAAATAAGGAAATACCCAAGAAAAAATCGATTAGTATATACTTTTAAAAGGGCATATTACACCAATATAAGCAGAAAATTAAAGTCTGCAAAAATATGGTAACTCAAACGAAAAAAAATATGTATATTGACATTTTGTAAATGGAATAATACCGAAATTAAACTTAAGTAGGAATTAGACTATTATTTCGAAATTGTAGCCCTTACGTAGGGAGCAATGGTAGTTTGAGTTCTGAACACTGAAATTTTCTTTAAAAGTCATTATAATTTTCATTTTATTGCAATATAAAAAAACTTCTACATTATATAAAATTACAAGAATAATCTATTCTACATTCTAGTATCTGAAAAAAAAATATATAAAATACAGGCGTATTGATGCGTAACATTTTGAGATATTGTGTCTTACAGTAAAATGAAAAATGACGTTTTCAGATTCTTTACGGTCAGAATAATTCAGGATCAAGTAATATTAAAACAGCAGTAACTCAGCTTCTAAATAATATGTAAACAAAATTTAAACAGATTCTTAAATATAAAAGATTTGATTTTAATATAAAATAAAAAATCGATATCTTGGCCAAATATTGTGTTCTAAATGTATATTAGTGCACCTTAAATGATAAAGGAGAAATATTATTTTTAAACATTAAACAAAACAAATACCCAGAAATATAATCATAAAACGTTTTGATACGTTTTTATAACATTGAGGACCTGGTCACGTTTCTACATGCCCTTAGATATGTCATTCTTTATAAAAACAAATACACACATTAACGTTTCTTAAAGTTATTCCATCAGAACATTTTTCATGTAATATTAACTTAGAATCTCAAAACATTCTTAGTATCTTCTTAGAGTAAAATAATTTCCATAGCTCACTGAGATGTGAGTATAAAGTATTTTTTTTATTTACTTATATGAGTAACTTTTATAATCTTATGTGAGTATCTTTTAAAAAAATTAGTTACTGAATGGTAAGGAACATGAGATTCATTGTCAAAGAAAATCTTCAAGAAGAATATTTCTTAGCGCATATACACAGTTCGAGAAAGATATCGAAAAGAGAGGGTGGTTTCACTAAGTACAGTTTTCTGCGTGTTTTATTTGTATATCTCTTGTATCATGAAACTATAAGACAAAATGAAAATTCTAGTATATTTTTCTTTATAGATGTATTTTGGTAATGAAAAGTTTCAACAGCATTTCAAAAAGAGTAACGGTTTCATGAAAATTATAATGTAATGTATGGAGCTCTAAAGCACTTTGAAAACATTCTATTTTATTTTAATATACTATTTTATTTCACAATATTTTTTCTGGATATCTCTCCGGCAGAAAGATATATCCTTTCTTGAAATGTAATGTTTCTAGATTTAAAAGTGCAGAATATATTTTTACTATCGTAACTTAATTGATTATCATCATCAGGAAACGATTCCGCAATGAATAAATACAATGATGATAAAATGAATTTCTCTACCTTGACAACACCTTTGAGTCATATTTTCAAACCATATTAATTTCTTAATAAATAAATATATTCAGTGACAATTTATTTAAACTAAAGTTGATATAAAATTATACAATTTCAAATTCTTAGGTATATCTAATTTATATTACAAAATATACTATCTATTTAGTAAGATGAAATAATATTTTTTCTACTCATGCTGTTACTTGAAGTGCTGCATTTTTAAGAATTAGCTTTATAGTATAAAAAAATTATTTCAATTTAATTTGATAATTTATTTTGAGATTGATGAAACTTTATTACTAATTAAGTTTAACTGCTTATTTCAAGTTTATGATAAATCAAATTTCTAACGAAAATAATTAGATCATACTTTAATACCAACATGCCATGTCTTTGTTTAATATTTTAGTCCGTCAATTTCCTTTACCTTAGAGTTATATTTCAAAATGAGTAATAATAACAAAGAAACAAAAATGATATTAATATCATATATGATATTTTACTTTAAAATGTAGCTCTTTAATATAGTTATCTAATAAACATTTCGTGTAATGATAAATTGTTTTGATATGTTGAAAAACAATACCTTATTAACGTAAAATGCAGTGTTTTCCTACTCTTAGAGTCTAGATGAAAAAGAATTAATGAAAGTCTAATAAAAAGATTTTTAAATAAAAGAAATAGACTTTTGATATTTAAATCAAAAAAATAATAATAAATAAATGGAAAGATGCATTCACACAATAGTAGGAAGTACTAACAGAAATTATCTAAAAATTGCCCTTACTTTTTTATATTACTTTATCTTTACACAGACTATTCTCAACTATCTTCCTATTTTCTTACTCATTACACATTGTAAAATTTGCTTCAGATTATTATTCTATTTATCAAATATGACTTCGTATTTATTTTCTATTTAGACATATATTTTAATACATTTAGTTATAATTTATTGATCTAGAAATTGATCAGTTATCCTCTTTTGCCAATCAAACGGATTTTGGAAAAGACTGAAAAACAGAAGGACTAAGGCTAACACAAAAAAAGTCGTTTCGTCTACTCTTTTTTTAAACCAAAATAAATAAAACATATTAAATAATAGAAAATATATTAAAAACTTATGAATACACTCTTAAAAATTTATCAATTTTATCATTTACTCAGTTATTAATTTTTGTACAATTCATTTTTTCTTTCTTGTCATTGAATGCGACATATTTAAGGGACTTATAACAATGCATGGAGATTAATATTTCAGAAAGAGTTTTGGAATGGGTAATTAATGAGAAAGCTTTCATAGAGATATATTTTAAAGAAATCATGTTATATAATACATTAATCATGCCACATATTGTACAATACATTAGAGTATAATATATAAAAATACAAAGTAAATCTGTAATCTAATGTGGAATGCTTCTCATTTATTTGCATAGTTCTATGAAAAGTTTAACTATACTAAATAAACATAAATCCCCAAATATCGAAAATATAAGAATAATATATGAGATCGTGTACAATATTATTATATAAACAGATATAAAAAATGAGTAAGGCTGCGTTCTTTTTTTCATTTGTTTTTAAGTATAAAAAAGAGAATCGGCTTATTTTAACTAAATATCACTTCTAATTATTTTAGCTCTAATTTATGATGTATATTAATAGCTAAGGGGGGAAATATTGACACAATATCGATTATTATGCAACTTAAACACTACAAATGAATCAAGTCAAGTAAAATATTGATTTTCAAATTCAATAATATTCTACTGAAAGTCTTCAGTTTAATTTTTATAACCCTTTTATTTTTTTTTGTAAAATATTTGCTTTTCGACCTGTATTCTTTTCTTTAGCTCACTTGCCTCAAAATGTTAGGAAGAATGATATATTTAGATAACTTTAAGATATATCAAATAGTTTTAAAAATAAATATAAGAAAGTTTCTAAATTTATAAAAAATAAAGAATAGAAAAGACTTATCTAAAACAATAATTAAGTTGACTAGGTAAAATATTGTAACCTAAAGTAATCTTACCTGATTTTTCTGGGGAATATTTTGCCCAAGTTTTACATGAAGCTCATCACAGTTCACACAAGGAGCAACAAGAGACAATGTTTGTCCAATATACGAGAACACTAATAAAAGTGTAGCGCTGAAGAGAAAGAAGTTTTTTCTGTCCAGGTCTGATGAATCTCCAGATGTTTTCATGTTGGAAATGTTACTTTTAGTCCAATTTTCAGTAACTAAAACTGAATATTTAGTTGAAATACGTGGTTGAAAAATTCACGATTCAGCACCATAAAACATTTATTATATTTTATGATATTACGTATTCAATTAGACTTTTTAATAAAGCATTTGATATACGTTGTCATCAGTGTTTGTAATTCTTTTTTTAAAGAAAAGCAATCTTATTGAACGTAAAATTGTATAAAGATATGTTTCAAATGCTCCTATGTTTTTCAGTTTAGTATGATTCCAATAGGAACAGAGAACTAAGTTTTCACAAAGTTGAATGTATTATTCAAATATAAGGTCCAGAATTGTCATAAAAAGGAAAATTTATTATTTCCTTCCAATAAATGATTGAACTGATTATTCGGTTCAAGTAATATATATATATTTATAAATGATATGTGTTTGTTTTAGTCATTACTAAGAACAGTACACAACTTTCAAATTTATATTAAAGATTTTACAATTTTGCGAGAGTGAATTCTTAATGTTTAGTCACCCCAATTGTTTCTCTGAACAAAAGTATTTTCGGCACTTTACTCAAATCGAAATCAAACATAAATCTCTAATATACTCTGGCAGACTTAATTCAATTTTCAGAAATATTTTTTTGATTTTAGACCAGTTACTAAAATAAAACGCGAATAAATTAGTTATAAAAACCACTTTTCTGAAAAATTCTTGTTAATTTTCCATGGATCAAAATATCTCGTGTTACGTAATGCAATGCATGTAAAGACAGAAAGAAAAACAATTCCAGTGACACGAAGAGCAACTAGTATCGGAAGTGGAAACAGAAGTGGTTTTCTCTGTACTGAAATCTTCGCTCTTCCGACGAATACTAAATCATCAAAGGTACCCGCAAAGTTCCGTCACCAGTCGGCGTAGAGGAGCTTCACCACGGGAGGCGCTACTTGCTTGCCGAAGAAATTCATTGGGTTACCCTAAAGGTAAAGATATCGCTTTTTAAACAGCCTATTTCTCCAGAAAACAATTTAATTCAGTTGAATAAAGTTCAGATTATTATTGAAAACTTGTAGCCAACCAGTAAAAATCGATTCTTATCATGTATTGATATGACCTGAGGAATAAATGTTGTTTTTCGTCACAAAAATGCATCGATAATGTATTTTACTCAGAAAAAAATTATAATCATTAAGAAAACACAACATAACACACACAATATAACATTAGCTAATTATTTTTTTGAATATAGTTCGAACTATTAGTTCAAAATAAATCATTGTGTGAGTTTTATTCATATATTATTTAAATAAAATATTTGAATAAGAATAAATATAAAATTTACAATGTAAAAAAAGCAATAATTTAAATGAAAAAATAAGGTCAAATAATTCAATATCTTGAGCATTCAATAACTCTGACACAAATATGTTATTTTCAATTTCAATTAAAAAATTTTCCGCTCAAACACACAAAGAAAGAAACTGAATCTTGATGGAAAACTAAACTTCTAAATTAGCAAATTGGGTGTATGCAATATATTACCAACAAAATATTTTAAATTACTTTCAATCAAAATTTCTTTAGTGATTGATTTTCAAGTATTGTTGAAATGAAAATTTAAACAAAAATAATAACTAATAATTGTATCAGGTTTGTAAACAATTATTCGGTTCAGAATCTTAATTATGGGCTGTATAATTATATAACGTAATACACATTTTAACTAGCATAAATTGTTTCATTTCTTTTAGAGGTTCCTGACTTCTGTATTTGACATGTATTTTGTTCATGGTCGTGGTTTACATTGGAAAAGTACTCACATTTATCTTAATAGATAACGTTGCCTTAAAGTTATTACTTTCATAAATCTAATCTGAAAGATAATATATTCTATTAAAAGGCTAAGGTACTGTTATAAAATATTTATTTAACATACATTAGTAATATTTAACTCTTTATATAGTTATATATTTCTAAGTTTTAAAAGTAAAAGATGAAAATTAGCTCAATTATTAGCGCTATAAATAAATGCTTACTGTTTATATATATATATAATTGTTTACTTGTAAACCCCTCCCTTGTATACATATATTTTGCTTAAAATTATTTCTGATTTTATAGAAAATATTTATAATAAGACATATAATTATATATACAACAGGTATATATAATTATATGTCTCATTATAACATAAATACGAAAAAAGATGTATAATTACTCTATTTTCAATCCAGTTATTAAGCTTCAAGTTTATAAAATTTATTAAAATTTCTCTTCCTTTCTATTCTGAGATAGATTAAGACACTACTTCTTTTTTGTTAACTAAAAAAACAGTAGTATCTTAACCTTGTGTTTGGCACAATACATCCCATAAGAATTTGGTGCTAATATTCTAATCTGCATAACATAAAACTTGAGGTTTCGTTTCACTCATATATATACATATATATATATATTGGATGAAAAAATTTACAGAGTTGGTGAATTGTTGAAGAGCATAATAACATCAAGAAAAATAATTTTATTGTAGTTTCTTATATAGACTTTAAACAAAAGAAGTGGATTATTTATCTACATATTTTAAAGTTTTATAAGTAGATATTTTAAAAAATTTAATTATATAAAATTACATATATTATATAAATTTAATATTATCAAAATCCTATTAAATCCTTAATAGGATTTTGAAACATTTTACTGATGATTATATTATTAATAATATTGGTCATAAATAAAGGAGAATATCATGGAATAATCATCGAAGTAGAATATTATTATATTACAAATATTTATTTCTATAATTAAGTTGCAACTTTTTACAGTGTAATTAAAAATGAAATCAACTGCTAGGTGTATTTAGAGGAATAAATATAATTTTTTTTATTCATAACTTTTTTTTATTGTTTACCTTTATCTAAAAAAATCCTGTATAAAATTTGACACTTATAATATTTTTTATATTCGATTAATATAAAGAGTATTTAGCAAAGTTTGAATGGTTTAAAGATATAGTCTACTTACATACTATATTTTATAAAATGTGTGACGTTCTTTAGAAAAAAGAAATGGACAAGTAAGATCTTTAGGATAAAACTTGCTTTATACTCAACAAATATAGACAAAATCAAAAGAGTACAAACCATATTTTTTATAAATTGGTTTATAAGCAGGTATTCCAAAAGTTTTAGTTTTTTAATTATTTTTCCATATTACGTATCGGCCGTAGTAACCAAGTAGTCATGTTCGCCAGCTCATGGCCGACTTTGTTTCCATCGAGTCGCAGGTTTGAATCATGATGCTACTAATTACACATCATATAGAGGAACTGTTGCACTTTAAATATTTTGGCCCAATCTCCTTACGTTGGGATGATGTTGATACTTTGAAAGTGACGGGCCTTTTTAGGTATTATATTCTCGTCACTTGATTGAATTTAATAATTTTCAAGTACCTAGGTAATATTATTAGTGCTGCTTCTGAAAGAGATATGCATAAAAAAAAATAATAAAATATACATTCAGGTATTTGAAGTTCCAAAAAATCATTTGTTACCAAGTGCAGAAAAACACTCCCAGTATAACACCTAAATCATTGATTTTTTTTAATGGATCTTGAAAACTATTCACACTAAGTTTGAATTCTTTTTTTTTGAGAGAGATATATAAGTTTTTATTTTTAAAAACTGGATTATTTGTTTTGAAACACTAGTAAAATTCAATATTTGTTAAATAATATGTCTGTTCTTATATATATCTCCATTTTAAATAGAATTATTTTTGCTTTGATAGGTTAAGAATTTTAGTGTCTTAAAACTCTTGACAGTACCAAGAATCTATATCAATATCTTCAATGAAGAATACATATGAATGAAAAATATATATGATATTTCAGTGAAAAGTATTAATTAAAACTTTCATTCTAACAAATAAACTATGTAACAAAAAAAACCGCACAAGAAGAAGTAGCGCGATTGTAATGAAATTTCGAATACAAAGACATTTGGACCGAACATGGAAATTATTAAGACTTGATGTCCAATGAATGAAAATGAGCTACGGCGCATCAGAACTGCACACTCAGCAGGTGTATAAAAGGGGATATTCTGAATTTGATGGTCAAATTTTCTGTTGCACTGCGATTTAGGAAACCTTTCAATGACTGAAAACATGTCTCACCGCAGGATTCGTTCTTATTTCGAACAACTGTTAGAGTTTGAAAAAGGTCGTATCAGTGGATTGAAAGAGGCAGGTTGGGCAAATCGGAGATTTGCTCGTCATATGGGTCGAAGCGATGCGAAGATTAGAAGATATTGGCAAGAATGGGTAGGCGATGACAGATTTCAGCGTCATGATGTTAGCGGTCGACCTAGAGCCGAAGCAGATCAGGAGGACAGAGTAATTGTCAGATCAGCTGTCACAGAGCCTGATTCATCGTTATCAACCATCAGACGTGCGACCCTCACACGAGTGTCCACCATGACCATTCACAGACGGCTAACAGAGCGAAATCTACGCTCGTACCGACGGCTACGTTACCTGCCACTCACACCTGCACACTGTCGAGCCAGATGACAGAGGTGTTTGGCTCGATCAGGTTGGAATGATGGTTACTGGGGACGTATTGTGTTTAGCGACGAATTCCGCTTCCAATTGTTTCCTGATGATTACCAAAGACGTGTTTGGAGATTCCCAGGGCAGCGTGATGATGATGCTTTTATGCCACACAGGTTCCTCAACCTTGGTACCATTTCCTTTGATAGCCATTGGTCGTCATTAGAGGCACACCTACAGTACAGATGTATGTAAATGACATTCTGAGACCTATTTTGCTGCCATTATTTTTGCAGTACACTGGCTTTATTTTTCAGCAAGATAATGCCAGATCACATACGGTACGTTTTTCTATGAACTGACTTAAAGCTTGTCAAACACTTTCTTAGTCAGCCAGATCTTTCTCCAATCGAGTATATCTGGGATATGATGGGAAGATAACTGCGTCTATCAGGGAATATTGATGACCTAGCCCGATAATTGAAGCAAATTTGGTAAGAAATACCACAGGAGACTATCAGGGAGCCTTATCACTCTATCCCACGTCGTGTTGCAGCTTCCATCTAGGCTGGAGTTGGATCAACACTTATTGAACTCATTACTTTGTAACTATGTAATTCTGAAATAAATCATTCAATTTTTCTGAAATTTTACCTTAGGCAGATTCACCAACCAAATACTGACCAACTTCAATCGCTTTCCTCAGGCTTTGCTCTCCCTATTTAAAACCAATCCAACCAGACGTGACGTCACAGGAAAAATCTCGGAAATAAATCATTCAATTGTTCTGAAATTTTATTCATTTTCTATTCTGTACATAATTTTATTATTAGCGAATTCTTGTCTCCATCGGACAACTGCTACTTGGTGCGTCGTTTTTTTTTTGTTGTAGAGGAGTGTATTTCGGAATATTTTAGTAAAAACATCCGAACAGTGTACATAATATCCAATTGTACAAAACCAGAAGATAAGAAATACTAAGTACTCGAATCATCAGTAAAAAGTCCATAAATACCTAGTGTTCGCCCGAATTCAATTTAAATTACAATGTAAACTGTTGTCCCTGAAACTGTATCAATAATGTTGAACATTTTTCTGACTAGTGGTAAATAAGCGTCTCATATAAATCATCTCTGAAATGTAATGAAATTAGACCCACAGTGCAATATTACTTTCAAATAACTTTTGGAAATAAAGATGTAATAAACTAGTATTCAGAAAATCTTTGCAGAAGATGAAATATTTGGCTATCTAGTGTATTAATAGAGCATTTTAAAGAGGATTGTTGAGATATTTAAAGATATTTGTTGCTCTGTATTCCCTAAAACTTACCAATCACTCAATCAAGCACCAAGACATTTGAAAGTAATGATGTTTTTCTTTCATATATTGATTATATACTCACAAATTATCATTTCCATAACACATTCTTCAACTCCAATTAAAAATATTAGAATAACTAAGAAAAGGCACTGTGATGAGTTATATAATACATGATGTCTGCAAAAATAAATAAGGTGAAGAAAAAAAATTATAAATTGTTCAATATATTCTGACGTATGATACATAGTTCTCACATGTCTAAAGAATAAATAGGGACTATTTTTTTTTAAAAAAATAGAATTTTCACAAAGACGTTTTAAAATAAATTTGTAATATTTTGTGCCCCTGTAGAGTTAGTATGATTAGAATGGCTTTCACAAAAATCATCTTTATTCGGTTAGGAGTTAAAAAAGGGCTACAAGAAAGACATACACTAAAATTGTGATTGTAGCTTTACGGAATGAAAAATTTAGACAAAAAATATGATTGTCGAAGAATTGAACCGCTCTAAAGGAAATGCGAGTAAAAGTCTTAAAGATAGCTCTAAAATTTTTTTTAAAGTAATCGGGTAAATAGTGGTTGTAAACGAATAACTGAACTAAGAGATAAGAGAATTTTGAAACGTATCACAAGTAAATCTGCTTTAGGACCCTGAGATCCTTACGTAGAAAGTAGCGAGTACAAGGAGAAGAGATGCATCAACATCTTCCACACTGCTACGACTCCATAAACGTGATTTTCAATCACATGTGCCCTAGATAAAGCCGCTACTTACTTTCAAGCAAAAAAAAGAAGAAAAAACAAGAATACGGTAGTGAAAAAACAGATTGTAATGGGTACTCAGAATTGGAATAACATATGAGGAAGTTTTAGCTAGGAATAGCTCTTACGTGCTAAAATGATCATCAAATTATGCATGTATGACGTTGATAAAAAGAAGCTTTTGTTACACGTTACTGGAAATGCTCAGTGAAGTTTAATATCTCTGTCATGACTTCAGGATGTATGAGTGTCGAGGCTTAGGGAAGCTGTGCAGTTGACCGAAAGAGTAAATTCTAAAATATACACTGAGGTAAAGCATTTTTTGGTTCAATTGGAAGATATATTTGAGGAGAACTTTATCTAACAACAAGACTCTACATCTTGGCACAAGTCAATTCTCCCATAAAAATTGAAAAAAAGAACCATAAAATAAGCAAGAAGAATAACATTAAACTACTTTTTAGTCACACAATTCCCCCGACTTGAACCTAATGGAGAATATAAAAGATTTAATGAAGAAATACCTTCTGGAATCTGCTCTAAAGGACAAACGGGAACTCGTGAAAAGTTTGAATTCCTATTGGGCAACTATTAGCAAAGATGGCTGGAAAAATTGAGGCATAGTACGACAGATCATGTTTATGGTACTGTTAAGAAACATAATGTTTCCGCGTAAATAAGTTATACTACTTTGGCATATTATTTGAATGTTTTGAGCCACAGTGATAATTATATTATTTTTTTTTTATTTTTTGAAAAATATTTTTGTAAAACTACTGTGCAATATCTTACCCCTTTTTGTTATATTTATCTACAAAATACGCCCTGAAGGGCTTATCTTCTTTGATAAGTACGATAATTAATGATCTCACCGGCACTCTAATGATCTTTTACTTTCTCTCTCTCTCTCTCTTTATATATATATATATATATATATATATATATAGGGTGATCAATTTTAAGGATTACCCGTAGGTGTTTCTTATTACAATTAAATCTGACGGATGTGTCATCTCTTTTAACCCTGAAGTATAATTGTTTGAACCTTATTTAAGTGTGAGAGAATTTTCAACAGTGTTGAACTGTTACAAATTTATTTGTAAAGTAAAACAGAAATGAAGACGCACAATATTACTTAATCCTGAGATAATTTTATTTTTGAAACACATAATTTAACTGAAATTTTTTACATCAGTTAAAGTATGTTTCATTATATATATACACTCATGGACAAAAAAATTAGCGCACCAAGAAGGAGTCGTCAAAATGAAACGAAATTTTACATACGTAATGATTACTTTGATATAAGTAAATGATTAGAAAATCAAAGAAAAATGATCATTTATTTCAGAGAAAAAGGCAAAAGGAGTATGTAATAAATATTATTACTTCTAATAGTTTTCATTTCTTGGAATATGAATACAGTATTTAAATTAATATCATAGATAGTGACATGCATGTTTTTGGAAATTGATTAATTGATAATAAGTATGTATGCTTTTAGCAAGATGTGTACTTGCAAAAATCATTATTATACACATCAAACAATACAGATATATTTCATTTATTCTTAACAATAATAGCATATTGATTCCAGTAAAAAGACATTTCTGATTCACGTGTTGCTTCTGAAATGAACATTAGTGTCACTTGCTTTTTCTTACGTTTTGGATTTCAGGAATGCAAAATCATTTCTCTTACTGATTAGATATGTCTTTGTTTTCCTTCAAAATTTTTATAATAGTTTGAAAGAGAGAATTAGAAAACCAAACATATTTGAAAATTTCAGAATAAAATATGCAATAAAAAACATTACTTAAGAAATATTATAATACAAGTATTTCAAAGTCATTACAGTATCTTTTAAGAATATAATTTCCAGTCATTTTTTAAGGCAATGTTAAAAACATTGCACGGAAAGATAAGTTTCGATGTCAATAACCTACTTTTCATGAACAATTTCGCGAAATATTTCACATCAAAAAGCTAATTCCGTAGTGATACGTTTGGTTCGGGTAATGAATAGTCACGACAGGTATCGTTACTGAAGCTTTACGAAAACAATACTGCAAGACCTAGTTAGATTGAATTAATTAGAACCAGTGCCGAAACGGGGTTTCGAAAATCTGGGTTAACTGAATAAGGAAAAAATGATATAAAAAGGAATCCAACTTGCAGAAAATCATCTTTGTAAAGAAAAAATTAATATTTAGGATGTGAATAAAACAAAAAAACTTCTAAAAATTGCAAATATAAGGAAACAAAACTATTATCTTCCTATTGACTGAGGTGGCTGTTGTAGCATAGGTCGCGAACTCGTTGGCGGTTTTCACCATAAAGATCCGCCATATAGATGGGGCTGATGTACGTTAAACTTGTCAAGCCACAAAGTTCTGATTTGGCTTATTGTGGAAGATAGGAGAAGAAGGTGCCAGGTCAGGTATCATCATCGTCACTACTCCGAGGTTCAAATTTACGAGGTTCATCGTCAGTAGCTCTCGTTTCGTTTCTTGTGCGACATTAATGCAATCAATCAATGAAACTTATTGATTGGATTTTTTTATTAGATCGAGAAATCTTTTGATTCCATTTCCTAACATAAATGAATATGGACCTCTTAATTTATGCAAAAATGAATCACACTTCCCAAATTATGTGCTTCATTAACTAGCAGCATATGGAGATACACATGTTTATACATGGAGTTTGAGTATGGTTTCTTAGAATACATAAATGATCAAATTTGAGTGTCTTAGAGATTGTAAAACATCCCCAGGAAGAAACTAAAAAAATTATATGTCCGAGTTTAGAAAGTTTATTTATTATATATTTTAAATATCACTAAATCTAATTGTCTTAATGAAATCTTTTGATAATTCTTTTTTTAGTACAGCTATTCATTGCAAATATATATATATATATATATATATATATATAACACCTCATTTTTCTATAAAATGTTTTGTCTTATTAAACATTGTATGTAGATGTATTACGGGTTGCAAATTGCTGCTGTCCTGAAATTATTATGCCCTCGGATATATCATTTCTACAACACTTTTCCCCGATTAGTAATTAAATTTTAACGGTAAAGCAATTTATTAATTATGTTTAATTTGATACTTCTACCATACTATATGTAGAGTATGTTTTAAATTGTATTTCTCACATTCTTGATAAAATGTGTTAGAATGTTTACGTTGCAATATGACTAATTGTTTTATAAATATCTGTTTTCAAGAATTCTAAAGTTTTGAACGTACTATCAGTTTACATGTTTGAGACTATGCATTATTTTGTATTCTGAATATTGATCAGAAAATAAAGTAAATCATACATATGAAACTATCATTTCTGCGCAAATATTTCTACAGCACACGCCCTTAAGATTGGAAGAGAAAGAAATACAATTTGAAGTAAGTATAGGTCTTGAAATAATTCGTATTGAGAACGGAAAAAAAAATCAATGTAAGAAAGGAAATTCCTTTGTGGTGTAAAACTATAAAAAGACGATGTAAAAATATCTAAAACAATCCGGGGAAACATAAGCTTAAAGATTAGGAAATCGAATTTATTTAATTTCTTCTTTTTCTTAAGAGAAGTATATTGGTTATATTTAATTTAAATTATTTTCCAAAAGAATGTAAATGAAAACAATTAGTATATGCCAGAATAATTTTCTAACATGTATTACAAAATATGTTTGCTTTTAAAACTATCCAAAATTTCTTAAATTTTAAAAATTCTTAATTCCTCTTAAATTTTAAATGACTGAAATAATAAAATTATACGAAATAAAATTGAAACTAATGTAATTAGATTTTATTAACTAAAGTGGCTTTAGGAATTGAATTATACAATGGAAAAAAATTCTTTAACTTAGAGTTTTCCTAAACAATTATGATGAGAAATTTAAATAAGTTGTCTGTCTTATTGTTAGAGACACGTTTCTTTGCCGCAATAAAATTTATTTCCGTCCATTTAGAAAGTAAAATATTTACATTAATTTCTCATATTCAAATTATGATTTGTAAAACTGGCTAGATTTTACTTTTTTATGAAATTTATTCTATAATATTAATAAATCAGGAAGAATAGTCGGGTTAAATCAACGCATAAACTTCATTTTTGGAAACTGTAAAATTTCAAGAGTACAATGGAACGAGACAAAGAAAAAAATTTTAACTCTGTATTTTTCAAGTAATTAGAAGGTGTATATTAAATGTCTATCAGATTTTTTTTTTTTTTAATTTGGTTAAAATGGATTTTGATTTCTTTTTTTTTTTTTCTTTTATACTTTTTTTTATTTATTAACTTTTTTCAGAATTTTGACTTAAGTTTTATATTTGATTTTTACTAATTTATTATAAATTGACTTTCTGAGAGCAGTGGTTGGATCCATAACGTTAGCAAAACCACACATTCATGTCCAAACCGAAAACAGCACTTTAAATTAACTTTTTTTGAATTTTTTTCTTTATTTTTATGCTTTATCTCTTTATTTTGACTTTGTTGTCTTGATTTTCTTGAGTTCTGAGTTATATTTTTAATTAAATGTTTTATTTTTGTCAATGTAATAATAATTTACTTTAATTAAATAGTTAACATTTTACTTTTCATTTTTAGATTAATTTATGAGCTGAATAACAATGACGAATGCAAGTTGGATACATTCCTTCTCCATGTCTCCACCTACCCATACGTCTATGTTGTTATAGACAGAATTCGTATTTGTCTCAAAAGACGACAGAAAATAATTGCTATAAACATAAGCATCGTTTTATGCACCGTTGTCATTGACCTGTCTCTGCTGCAGCGTCTAAGGAAGCCGCATCAGTAATCGGCGTGCTGACATTTCAAGATGCTACTGATACCTTAACACTGTCCTTGCAGACCCTTGTCGTTCCTCAAACAAAGCAAGTTTCTAACTCAAGAGTATGTGACGAGAGTATACGATTTTCACACGGCTGCGTGGATATCATGTATATCCCGTCAATCTTTAGAGGCCAAGGTTTATTGAGATTCTATATGACCATTATAGATTCCTAGATTTCATATTCTCGTGATATTTATATATCAAGACCAACGCGAGCGGCAATATCTCGGGATGATAAGTCCCAATACCAGTACAGACGTTAAGTTTTTCGATACGTCCTTTATACTTACACGAGGCACAGCATGACCTTTACCCAAACAACCAACGTTTGAATGCGACTTTAAAGAAGGAACCATCTGTGCATTCTTTCCTTTTACACAAAATGTAAATGGAGTTATTCCTACCTAATTTGTGGAAATGCAACCTAATATTAATAATTTGCATATCCCAGCATGTTGTACATTTCATATATGTTCCACACTACCGACATGGTGTAACAATTTTAATGGCCAATAAGATAATATGATTCACACATGGGTTTTGCTTAGTCTCATAATTTAAATAACCATTTCGCCGAGGGAAATAAATATGATGTTTTTGTAGAAAATTTGCACTGTAAAATTCAAAATTTTCCCCTCCTCTATTAATGATGATTTTGAGCCCTTCATCTCAAATTATTTATTTTTTTTAAACATGAGTAGAAACTTTTTACAATCAGTATTTTATATCACAAGCAGCTATTTAAAAATGCATGAAAATTGTTGAAAAATTTTAATATCTCAAGTGTTTATAAATATTCTACGAAATATTTTTTTTTGTTTTCTAATATTAAAATAACTGTACTGAAATATGTGATGACCGTATACAAATGGAATTTCTTATAATTTTCGTACGCTTAACAAACATATTTTCAATGATCTTAATAGCATAATAATGTGTGAAAAGTTGCGAAAAGGAGATTTTAGTTTTAATTACTAATGACAAAATTAACAATTTTAGTGTTTAATACAACTATCTTAACTTTCTTTACCTGATCATTTAATAGCTTATAACTTTCTTTACCTGATCTAATAACATTACATTTGATAGTTGAAAGATGATGTTTTTACAGTAATTTCAAACGAATATATTTTTCTTTTCTCGAAGAAATATGCATTTAGTTTTATAAATAAAGGACTTCAAATCTAATTGAGAAACGAGTAAAAAAATTTGAATATTTTTCTCTGACGATCTTTATGTATCATTTTAATAAAAATATTCACTTATGTAAGATATTTCTTTACTCTTAAATGACCTTAATGACATTAAGAAAAACTATGCGTGCACCTTTACTTCTTGTTTTAATGGACATTTATATATCAAAAGAGAGCAAATGAAATAAAAAGTTATGGTAGATTTTCAAAATTATCCATATAACTTCATCTATTTTTATAAATTCGAGAGCTTTACAATTGTCAAATTCATGATAAATTTCATTTGATACAGCAAAAGTATTTTTATGAGAATTCAAGACATAAATTGTAAGCATCTAACTAAACCAATATAAAAACCTTTCTGCATAACCGACCTAATTGTATAATGAAACAGAAAATATAATTAGCATCTCTTTTCAAGTTGCAGGAAAATCTTGCAATTATTTATCTTCGACTAGAGAGAATGATGAATATGTATTGAAAGAATGAGTTTGCCTGTGTATTATAATTTTGGAAACTTTACGGAGACGCAAGATTTTCTTATAGAAAACTATCATCTCTCTAAATATTTATTTGTCATCTCTTTCAGGAAAGGTTTACCTGTTTTTGATCTCCAAGAAGTAGCTTGTTGCTTCATAAGTATGATTGAATTTTTAATAGGAAAGTTATTAAATGTTTAAGTTTAAAAAATTCTTTAGATTTAAGAAAAGTAGCGAATATATTTTTCTTTAGCAAGTTTACAAATAGTATTTAACAACCGTTTATCACATATTATAAAATAATGAAAATAGTTACTTTTATCTTTCTTATTTTATTAATTTTTAGTAAAATTTTATACAATTCAGAAAATGAATTTTGTTACACCTATTTGTGAAAATGTATTAAACATTAGGCATTGAATCTGCGTACTCAACCACCCATTGATTATTCTAACAAATTATAATGTCAAAAATTTTGTTGATTATATAATTTCGAAAAAGTTTTTCAAACTCTTGTCAGTAACTATTGAAAACACTGTTTAAAAATAAATGTGACATTAAAAGTTACTTCTCAGCACTTTTAAACATTAAGCATAGGTGAATTAATAAAAATATCAAAATCTTTTTGACGTAATATTAACAAAACCTTTTTAAATTTCTAAATTTCCCAGTATTCCTTTAATCACATACTAATGTAAACACGAGCAGTGTTTCCGGTAATATAAAGTAACTTGCGACAGTAGTAATTTTTTTTAAATTTTTCAGATGATTACTGAAATTTTCAGAAATCTATATCCGGATAGCTATGTTGTATTTGAAATATTAATAAATTGCGAATCAATAATTATTCAGACAGCATCGTTGCAAGTAAAATGATATGAAATTATTGTTTCAAACTCTGTTGGAATGAAGTATGCTGTAATGCAGCAAATATTTGTGAATTCTTATTATCTTGGGTTTCAATTAGTATATATTTAATTAATGATTACTTTTCAAAAATTGAAAAAAAGTACTTATAAATATAATATTCCATAGTCCTGTTTTTCCCTTAAATTCCTTTAGTACGAAATATAACTATAATATATTGTATATATTTTAAAATTTATGTAAATAACAAAATTAAGCACAATATATGGATGTATATATGATAAAAGTCTAAGAAATAGTGTAACTGATTTATAGCCTTTTTTCCTTGAAAATTCTTAAATATTAGAAACGATTCATTAAAAAAACATCTGTTACACAGTATTCATCCCAAAGTTGTTTCCTGAGTTCCGAATGATTATTTAAGAATGAATGAAGAAGCATTAAAAAAATCTTTAGAATTTTTAATAGAGTGACTTAATACTAATAATTAAAATAAAAGTACTTAAAATTGTTACAGTTCCATCTAGTTATTAGATTATATTTTCACTTCATTTTTGGAATGCATACAATAGATTCTACATTTTTTTTAGCTCAGGAAAAAAAAATATTCGATACACAGAAAACAATAAAATAAATAAACCAAAATTTCAAAATACCTCAAAAAATGTTGGAGTAATATTAACTAAAAATAAAAGATAAATAAAAATTTACTAAGCATTCGAATGAAAAAATTTTCTCGTTTTATTATTAGAGGTGAAAATATCCTGCTCGCTTTGCAATTTCTTCATTTTTTCCATGTTTACACAGAACTCTATCTTTGTGTTTACTCTTAAAATGACTGCACTTCAGAATAAGGTGTTAGAAAAAATAAGTAACTGAAGAATGCAGCTACGCTAAAATGTTTGGCGACAAACAAAGCACCTGATGAAGCAAGCAGCGGCAACCCTGAAGTTGTACCGTGTCTCTGGTGGTTGGCATGGTAACAAGACAGCAGTCAACAGTGACATCTCGCGGTGACACACTTCTCTCACTCTTTATGAAATTACGAGCCCACAAAGGAATGAAGAGATCATAAAAAAGCGAATTCTTGAAATAAAATAAAACCATTATCTTTTCCCGTTATTTCTATCATTTGGAATCATAAAAACAAATCTTCTCAGAATGTTATGAAGAAAAATGGAATTGTATGCTTATTTCTTAGGGTTAAAAAGGACAGTGATTCCTCATGCTTATTTCTAACGCTTTACAAACGAATTAACACAAATTACTTTTTTTAAAATTGTAAATAGAATACGTATCTTAGTTATCCTTTCTCGTTTCGCTAGAAGAAGTAAAATAATTTAGGACCGCTGAGTACGAAAAGGTTTTAGATGATATGCGACTTCTACACCCGATACCATTTATTCTCAGAATGACGGAATAATAAAGTTAAAAAGGAGAAATAAACATTCAGGTGTCACATAGGCTAACTGAATGTAATTCAGAACTGTGAGCTTTGTTGCCATTAGCCTTATAGTGGCTCTGTAGCAATATTTAAAATTATTTTGTTTTCTTTTATAAAAATAAATATTAAATGTTACAAATATTTCTTTATTCATATTTCTTATAACTCCTTTTTAAATTTGGTTTCTTTCCTTTCCCCAGTTTCTGTTTTTATAGAGGATTTAATTTTTTTAAGCAACTCATACGAAATTTTTGAATTGTTGAATGGGCTTTTCGCAAGAGAATCAGTAATATGCAAAATATAATATCAAGACCCATTACATTTAAAGAGATGTGCAATATTTTCCTATCTTCGTATTGTAAAAAATAACCAATTTTAAGGAACATTTTTAAAAAATTGACTGGGTGTGCAGTCACTAATTATTTGTTGTGTGTATTTAATGTATTAACACTATTTTAATGAGAATTTTGACAAAAAGTTGTTAAAAAATGTACAGGTTAAAATATACACTAATGCATATCATTTTGAAACTTCACGTATCAGTCCGTAATTGAATTTTAAAAAAACTGACCAGCATTAAAAAAAAATGCTTTCATAACAAAAATAATAATACTATAAATACGATGACAAAAATTGGTATCAGTAAGACTAGTCAATTCTTTTTTAAAAAAGGATCCTTAAACTTATTCTTTTTAACATTACTGGAATAAGGACTAGGTTCAAAATTACGAGGTCCGTCGCCAATAGCCCTTGTGTTACTTCTAGTGTGACGTTATATATAAACTATACTAAACTACTGGAAGAGGGAAAATTCTGCGTAAAGTGACCCTTTTGAAAATTCTTTTCTTATGACATAGAAAGTGAAGTTGCCACATAAAATGACATTATTAAGGGAGAATAATATTAAACGTGCTGTAACATCCTTCGGTAGAGAAAAAATTTAACTCTTGCGAAGAATTAATTTCTGTATGCTGTTCACCAAATATGTTAATAAGTAGAACTAATTTTTGAATAAATCACTTTATAATTTGAAATTGCATTGAAGTAAAATTCACACATATATATTAGAGGTGACACGATTTGGTTACAGATATGAGTTTCGCGGCTAGCAATACGAAATTGTATCAAACTGTGCATGCCAGTTCTATTTTTATCAAAATTATTCGTTTGGAACAGATGTTTGCCTCTACAGAGACACTAAAATTTTAGCGTCTCTCAGGCCTCATAACTTTCAAGTAATGCAGATAACTCCTGGGCAAATTGGTACCTTACACTTTTAATTTCCACTTCCCTTGAGTACTTTCGAGGGAAAAATAGAAATTGTTAAAAAATAAATTCAATTTAACCTCATAGTTCTCCTTAACGAAGTGTGAAAGTTACGGCATTAAAATACCAACTCAAGTGTCAACCCCTTTATTTCAAAGTTAAGTCCGTTAAAAGTACAAAGTCGGCTATGAATTGCATTTGTGTATTGATAGAGAGTGGCATTAATTATATAAGCAGCTAACCTTAACCTAAGTATAATAAAATTCTTTATAAAAAAACTGAGGAATTTTAAGTATACTGTATAAGCATGTACTGAAGTAGATGTTATTAACTTTTGAGAAAGATAACTAAAACTGTAATATGATGCACTTGTTATTTTGAAATCGTCGATCAGTAATAGAGAGAAATAATCAGTTTGTCATAATTGTAATTGTTACTGTTCCTTTTAATTATCTCTTTAAAATTATTTCAATATTCATCTCTTTAAGAAATAGCATTATTAGTCATTTGATACAACATTTGATTATAAATAAGCAATCAATTTTTTTTTAAAATATGCAGGTGCAAATATCGATTTTACGGTGACATAATTTATAATCACATTCATCAACATATAATCAATCGATCACATTTTCAATAAGGTTACTGGATAGCTATAAGCAGAATTTGAAACATTTCACAGAAAACATAATAGAATGATAATACAATTTTCTTACGTAATTTTGTGATAAAGTAATTTTTAAAAAATTCTACAAACTATTTATACCTTCATTTGCGTACTTCAATTTCAAACAACACTACATTGCAAAAGTTTTATAAATACCTGTAAGAAACACCAATAATAATAAGGATTTATCAAAATATTTAAAATTAATTTGTGTTTAATTAAGCTTTGTATATTAAATATTTTTTGCTGACTGAAAAATCTTAAAAATATTTGAAACAAAATCTCTTGAATATGACGTAAAATATAGTACGACTTACACATTTTTTAATAAATACATCTAGCAATCGTAACTACCTTTTCAAGGGAAAATTGACAAAGTTTTAAAAAAAGTGAATGAAAGTTATTTTAAGTAATTTGAGAATCAATGTCAATATCACATAAAAAGTTATAAAACAATATCCGTAAACTTTATTCACATATTATAGTGTTTTCAAATGTAGTTTTTAGTTTCATTAGATCCATGCAAGAGATTAAAAGCACATCCGCAAAACTATTTTTCGTGTATTGTGATTAATTGTTATGCCTAATTAAAGTATATATTCTTTAAATTTCAGTTTAAATAATAATAATAAAGTTCGAAATAAGATCAGAGAAATGAGTCATAATGTTAATTATTGTTATACTTTGTAATTCAATTTTATCATTAATATATTTTAAGAATCATGCATTAAAGAAATTTCCAAAGATCAAAGCACAATTTGAAAATTTAGAAATAATAATGTTGCATTGCACTACGAAGTAATATATATATATATATATATAGCTTATAATTTTATAACATGGATGCAACAATAAGTCACATAATTCAATGATTATCGTAACTTCGATTTTTCTCTAAGGCTACGATGTAGAGTCGCACAATCAACTATCCAAATATTGTTCTTTAATTAATATCCCAATGATCCCTATAAAAATGTTTTACTTGAGATACCGAGAGGTTTCTACTTCAACGCTTTGGTCATTGACATCTCGCAAACGTCCTTGTCTTTCTACTTAATGAGCACTACAATAGCCTTTGCAAAAAAAAAAAAAATGATTTGACAATCGTACATTAATATTTGATGAGAATTTTCTTTTTCAAAATAATATGAAAATATAACACATAATAGGAAATTATTTTATTAGATACGAAAAATACTTTAAAAAAGTATTAATTGTATTTGTTCTCAATATGTATTACTACTTTATTGCATTTTATTATTCACCTAAGGAATTTTTTAAAGAAAACATTTTATTCGGTAATTTTAACTGAAATACTTTTTTTTGCTCAGGAATGCATCAGTTTCCTATAAAATATAAAGTTTTTCGAAATCCGTAGCATATAAATGAAATTATATGAATATTATTAATTAAATTAAATATATTACAATAATAAGAAATATCAAATAAATTTGTAAAGGCTTCTCATTATCTTGTATATATATTCTAAATAAACAGAACAATGCATTATAATAATGTACGTGAAAATCAAATTGCAAAACAAAAAATTGCAAAACAAATGCAATTCACTGTTAACTTATTAATGAAACAGCAGAAAACGGTAACTCGGAAGTCTTACTTGATGTATTAAAACATTGAATAATATTATTTATTATGTAATGTGGATAAAAATTAATATATATATATATATATATATATATATATATATATATATATATATAAATTTTTGAACAGAACAAAAACGAGATAGTTAAATAAAATAAGTAGCTCGTATATATTGCGTATAATGCAAACATATATACATTTACATATAACAGTGTATACTAATGTGCCTTTTATCGGAAATTATATATGCATAATTCCAATTGATTGAATGATTGTTCATCAACTTAGCACTTTGAAGTAACACGATGGCTACTGGTAATGGACCACGTAATTTTGAACCTGTACAATACTTGGCTAACACTCCCTCACCAAACTTCCATACCACTTTTTACGGACCCTCAAAGACTTATATTCTTTAAGTAAGTTAAGAGTTAAGAGGATAACTTACCCGAGGTACCCCGGAACCTTCATCATTTCCTATAGGGTTTATTGTCTTTAGAAAACAGGGGTAAGGTGTCCCCAAGATATCCTAACGATTACTCTCTATTTTCAACCTTCATTATTGTCAATCAGTTTTTGCCCTTTTGAAACGACAATATCAGAGTTACACCTTGTTTAGGCAGCAGAGCCACATCTCGCTTTTGAGTCATTATACTTCCCCATCACTCACCATAATCTGGGACAACTTGTAGCCTTGACAGACTTGACATGCATTAGTTCCACTGCACGGCAGGTGTATAGTGGCATAAGGACTCGACCCATGATTCGAGAGGAACAATACCGACCGCGAGCTCATGACTGTAACCATTCGGTTACCACGGGGCCATGTAATTCCATTCGGAATTCAATTCATTGTACACTTAATTTTTTTTATGAGTTCATATTGTTTTTTTATATATCATTTAAATTGATTTTCGAGAAAAATATATCCCTGAAAATATTTCATTCGTAAGAGATATTTTTTATATCATGAGTTTTAATTTTGCCTTATTTCTTGAACATGTCTAGATATTAATTTTCTACGTAATATTTCATTTGATCTAGGAAATCAAAAATAGACTTGAGACAAAAAGAAGAACAATTCCTTATACATGCGGCATCTCTGTTCAACAACAACGTCAAAAGTTAAAACGCCTTAATAACTATTCCGAGTGCGACATCTCTTTTAGTCTACTTGATTAAGGCGCACGAAAAAGCAACCAGTCAACTTTTCTTTGGACCCAGTGATGGAGGGTTGAAATGCCGCTGGTACTCCAAGCAAACTCTCTCCTCTGTTCTGGTAGAAAATTATCCTCAAATAGGTCAAAAATATCAAACGCCGAAAACATAAAACCACCTATACCGATTTTTGCATCTTACTGAATATTTCATCCGATAGTTCCAGTTGCCACCATGATACTCGTGTACCATTAGTAGAATGGTTTTGCATTCGTTTCCTCTTAAATGTCTTTCTTTTTTTTTTCTGATGGCTATCAGAAAATACTTCTTTTATTGTGTTTCATTTGTTATCATCAGAAAAAGAGTTTATAAGGCTATAAATAAGGACATCTGTTTCATTTTAGATTAATCCAATGGCAACTTTTGATGCATTTGAGAGCAGTTTTTCAAATGAAGATTATATAGAATGGATTTTTTTAAATGTGAACCTCCTTACTCAGCTTTCAAAATTCTCTGAATCAAACAGTGAATTTGTAGGAAAATAATTACAATAATAGTTATTATTCATATTGCTTTTACTCATTTTATAAAATTTATTGTTTGATAATTTTTAATAATATTATTAATAATAATAAATGATATAATTACAATGAATTTTATTTGTTCATCCTTTATGAATTTTATAATAACTGTCTACTGTAGTATTCGTATTATCCTAAGTAATACCTTAAAGTAGCTATTTCTACTCTAAGTAGTGTTTTGGGATCATTTTTACACTTTTCTGAAAGGTGTGACGTAAGTACTTATACTTTCCAGAAATCTAAGAATACATTTTAAAATTTTGGCTGCTAAATAAAAAAAATAGCACAAATCAATGTTATTTATAGCTTATAAATTTTTTGCACATTTCATACAAAGATTAATTCTTCAGAATCGTAAAATTTCAAGATACCTCGTTACGTATAAATTCATATGTATAAAATACTATTTAATTGTTAAACATATTTCTTCAATAATAGAAAGAGCATTTATATCAGTTATTAGCGAAATTACTAAACATTTTAATACGAAAAAATGTATCTATTAAGGTATAAAGGTACTTCTGAAATTATATAATCCCAGTGATATCACACTAAATATTCCAAGTATTTTGTGTATTACAAAATGAGGATTAAGAAAATGTTACGTTAATGACTTCTCGTATTTACGTAAATGAAATGCTTCTATGATGCAAAAAGTTTTATAACCCTTTGAATTACTTGAAAAGTTCAGAATAATAAATAAATAAAGAGAAATTATGAAATAAGTGATAAACATGATGTATGACAACTAAACTACATGCAACAAAACATTTTCTTAGTCAGTTACATATAATAAATTATAAGTAAAAACATTGAAAAGTATTACAGCAGTCTTCATGAACAAAAAATTCAATACTGTTTCAAACTGATTACAATTGAAAAAAGCAAGGATAAAATCTCCCTTACACCTAAATTAGGAAAAATTAGTTAAATACTTTTTTTTATCATGATGGTTCCCAGATGTTTCATATTTAAAAATAATAAGTACCTTACAGTACATTTCTACAACAATGAAAATAAAACGCTTCGTTATTATGAAATATAATGTGAAAATAAAACAAATATTTTTAAAAATTGTAAAAGCCTTTAATTTTATAATTTCTTCAGTATTATTTATACTTCCTCTTAATACGTAATGTACATATTTGCAGTATTACATCCTATATATATATATATATTCTTTTTAAATCATTCTTTGAAGTTGTTTTTCTAATTCAAAAATAAGAAAAATACTTCAGCCGATTATTTGTCTGTTTCAAAGATTCATTTTTATGTGTCACCGTTTTGTTCTCTAAAAATAAAAATAAGAGTCAAACAATACTAGTGACAAACTTTGAGAACTGTCAAAAACTTTCAGAAATGAAATTTGGAACAATTGAAAATAGATTGTACCCTTTAGAGTTTAGGAATGACGGGTAAAAACAAAACATTTATTGGAAGATGCCATAAATTTCGAATATCATGTCTTTTTGTAATGTATCTTCGATTTATTTTTTCATTCAAAGGTTAAGAAAATGCCAGCTGAAATTATTTATATGATTTGCAAATGCTTGTATTGTAACTTTTGAGATAAGAATCTTGTAGAATAGCTTTCCAATGTTTATTCGCATTTCTTAGAAATATATGAAAAAATTAAGCTAATTCTTCACAAGCTAAACAGCATAATAATTCTGAAAACTGAAATGCTTTGTCAAGAAAAAAAAATGCCGAATCAAAACGATTTGATTTTCATATATGCGAATAGTTCACTCATCAAACTCGGATATAAATCGACCAAAAGAAGATATTCATTTCCATAAAGTTGCTTGACATTCAGCTTTCTACTTTCTAAGCCCTCAAAGGCTTACCTTCTTCTAGTAAATACTGGCACTCACGTGAGGCCCCCTAGAGATTGGTTATCTTTTCCCATGGAGTTTATTGTCTGTTTTAAACGTGGGTGACGCATCTCCGGAATACCATAGTGACCCGTCTTCCTGTCAACCAATTTTTACCTTTTCTTTCTATTTTGTTAGATGTCTTGATCAGTTATATCTTGTTTGGTGAAGCACAGCTATATCTGGCTCTTCCATCCTCAACATTACTTACACACTCAATCTACTTCCTCAATTAGCGGATTAAGAAATTGTCACATTGCGTTATTTATCGCAATTTCACGTTTTGGGGGTTATTTCATGGGATAGAGATTTTAGTGGCATGCATATTTGAAATATCTAAATGTCTAAAACAATTTGAATGCAAAAAATATTTTTATTTTAACTTTTTAAAAACTAAATTTCACTAAAAATACCTTTATTAAGTATTCTATGTATTTAGAATTAAATTTGGTTTTCTGTTAATGAGATTTGAAATGTTAGCAGAATTTCAAACAAAAAATATTATTAATTATTCGAGACATCGAATTATTTTTCAAGGAATATAACTATACCACCAGTGGAGTCTCACGTTCCTAAAAAAATTCGGAGCGTAGTGTTCACAGTCGGGATTTCACGGCCAGCATTGTTTCCATTGATTTATGGATTCAAGTCCTGATGCTATTAAGTCTTATGCAATGTAACGGGACGATGCTCATTAAAACTATCAAGGCTTCAAGTTCTCCTGTTAGCTTTGTATGGAAGTTTGGAGAGTAGGGGGAGAGTTCAGGTGCTGTCCTTGTTGTTTGAACGAAGTTCAAAATTTGAAGGAACGTTGTCAATAATTTACGTATGATGTTGAATAATTTATTGTTGTATTGCAATAATCAATCAAACCTAAATCGACGTTGTTGTTTATCTTTTCATTTCATTATACTTATTCTTAATCTATCAAGGGGAAATATTCCTAGACTTCTAATATTCCATGCCAAAACTTACACATCTTTGTTTATAATAAAAATGTTTGGACTGGAATGGATACTGAAATTTTTGAACCGAAAATATTCATTGTCTTGGAAAGTTCATAGTGCAAGAACTGCAGAACTGATACTAATTGCACACTTTTTCTTTTAAAATTGTTTTATAATGTTGTTCGGTGTTCATTTATGAATTTCTCTGTATTCCTGCATGGTCATGTGGATGATAATATTAATTTTTTCATATATATATGTATATACAGAATATGTTACTTATATTATTCTAAGTTATACTACTACAAGTTCAAATAATTTGTGTTATTCGTAGTTTTTCGAAGTAAATTTAAAGGAGTTTTAAATTTGAAAAAATATGGTATAGAGCCATAAAGTTCCACATAAAAAAGGTAAATTAAGGTAAATTCCTAAGTAATTTATGTATTAGTAGTTATTAAGTATCCTTAAGTAATTTAATTACTTTTTGCAATTTTTACTCGTGATTGAAATAAAAACAAATTACGAATAGTAATTTAAATCTTTTTTTCTGTATTATGTATGGAAATAGGAACAGTTTATATTAAATGAGAAACTTAAAAAAATACATTATCATGAGCTCTTTTTATAGTACGAGTATACCACGTATTCCGGATTTCTCCCTATACATAAAATTCTATCCACGTTTTTAACTAAAAGAGCTTAAAGAAACAACCTAACAATGTTTTTTTCTTAAGAATTAGTCTGCATTACTTAATATAATAACTTAAATATCTTTTCCCGGCAATAAAAAGGGAAAAATTTGTTACACAAAAAGTATAAAATCTTTATGATCTTTTCCCATTTTTTTGCCTAGAAAAAAAAAATCACTATTTTCCTTTACATTCTGCAGGAGGAATGTATTATAAGAGAATTTTTAATCAGCTACACAGTATTGCAGATATTTTGTTCTATATTTTAATTTTTTAGTGTCATGTATGAAACGTTTTTTTCTCTTCGAGACGTATCCCTCTATTGGAAAATTAGAAGTGTGATAGTTTAATCGCTTATTTTCTTTTCTATCTTCCTAATAAAAAAAAACATAATACCTGAAAATTTTAAGTTAAAATAATAATTTTTTACGTTATTACTGGATAATATGTACAAGCATTTTAGTTACAAACACTTTCTGTTAAAAACAAAATTTATGTTTGTTTCAAACTTTAAGAATAAAACAAAATTTTAAATACATCCTTTTGAAATTGATTTTGATTCATTTTATAATAAGAAACTAATACACCTTTCAAACATGCAAGGTTTATTTTCATATTTATTTATGCAAAACTTTTTTAAATTAGAAATGATATTTTTTTGAAATTTGAAATGGTTTATCATTATGTATGTCATGCATAATGCTAGAATAATTATTCTTTTAAATAAATATTTTACTAATTTTTTAAAACTGCGTCTTCATGCACAGCTTTCTTGTAGTTATCATGGTTCAAAATCACTATAGATTCAAAACAAACCTAGGTATATAACAATAAAACCATATTTTGAAGAAAAAATATTTGATCTGCTTCATAGGACTTAATTTTTGGCCATATTTTAAATAAATTTAGCAAAGTTAAAAGTTTTTTGAAAATGTCAAATCTAACCTACCATTTATTTCGCAGTTGATTCATTTTTACAACTGCAAGTATGCATCAAACAGTGCGCAAATAGTATTAAAATTAAGAGAAATTAGTTGAAATAAAGTCTTTGGCTGTTTGTATCTATTTGCAATAAATTATATGATACCTGGAGAGTTATATTTATTCTATTTTTACTATTCACAGTTAATTTAAAATAAAGTTTAATATTTACAAGATAAAGTGCTTGTCGCACTTACGTTTTCTATGCATTTTGGGGTGCACGTCTCGCCCTAAAAACTATTGCAATGAGACATAATTGTTTGTTTTGTTTAGATAGCCGAAAGTAATGAACTAGCTGTTGGTCCTGACCATTCCAACTCGGGCAGGAATTGACACCTGTTCAATTGGACACTTTATGTTGGGGTGTTCTTGGTGCTCAAAAGAATCTGACTCTGATAGGTCGAAGTTCATTAGAAACAGAAATGTAGCTTTACCTTCCTTACGAGTTCTGATATTTTTCATGGGGACCACTAACGAGCTTGCTAAGTGTTGTCGCCTCGATTCTAAATAACAAAAGGGGTTTCATCTCTCCATCTGTCTCATTTTCGACGTAAATACAATTGATGTGTAAAGATGCACTGAATATTTTTTTTTTAAAATTTTAAAAATTAATTATAAAAGTCAATTTTATAATCATTGTTACAGTTTTTCGCTTTGATTTTGAACTTGAGAGAGAAAAAAATTTAAATGTAAAATTGTTACTCGACTAATTTAAGAAATAAATCAACTTTTTTAATCTGATTTATTCAACATATTTATTAAGAAAGAAAATTAAATAGTTATTTGATATTTTTTATGAAGTTGTAATGAAACGACTTAGGGATGTCTTAAAGAGTAGAAACAAAGAAAAAGGTGCACACTTTGTGACGGGTTCTCGTTCGATTCCACCTTCAACTAATCTTCTGCGGTACTTATAACGTTATTTGATTTGAAACCTAGCCTGGTGAATAAATCGAGATTTGAGTAAATCAACATTGTGGTATGGTTAGGTGGTGTATTTTCAATCATGAGGTAATTATAAACAAACCGTCCTCCCTATGGTTTTAAATATGAAATGTAGGTCAAAAGTTAACGCGGGGAACACTTGAGAATGAAAAAGTATAATCAAGCAGTTTTCGGGCGAACCTGTTGACAGCTCTATTTTGATAGAAAACCAGATAGTGACACGCTAGTGCTACCTAGTTTTAGTGAACTGTATTTTGTGCTGGGCTCAAAATTCCAATGAAAAGTATGTTGTTTTAATTATCCACTATTATCAACGATGCGCAAATATAATATATAAAATCCTTAATCTTTGGTTCTGATAATCTTAATAAGCGTAGAGTTTCATGTTTACAATTACACTTTATTGTTTCAAAGAATGGGTAATTATAAACACCGTATTTTTAATAGTTACAAACAATTTGAATTGATAATATAATGCCTAATTTAGCTTTATTTTGTGTTTAGTATATATAATTCATTTTAACACAATTTTTTATATTGCAGCGTGGAATGTTCACTATTTTCCTTTTTACAAACATTGAGGCTTAATTTCTGATTATATTTAAATTTCTATTTTTTTTTCCAATCTAATGATGTATGATATTGGTAAATTCAATGAATTTTAGGAGTGTAGTGAAGAGAAATGAGGAAACATATATATAATGCACGGTTAATTTGAAAGAAATGTAACGTTCTTTTTCTTGTATCGATATCATTCTTGTATATTTTCTGTGTTTTAGTTTATAAATGACTGATTTTGTACCTTAGCCAATAAATATATTTTTCATTCACTAAAGATGACGCGAATTACTTCCGTATGTTTCATTATTATTGAATATTTAATTATTTTGCATAAGTAATTTTTTTTCTGGTGAGAAACTGGGATGTAAGTAAACATTAATTGGTGTTTCTCCAACTACCTTGACTATTCTTCATACTCTCACTGTTCTCAGTATTCTACAGTAAGCGAAAAATCATTGTTTACTACTATTACATCCTAGCCACTGGACCAACTGTAAAAACGTGGGGAAATTGAAAAGATTCAAGCAAATTTTTATTACAAGGAAGTACTTTAGTAGTATATTAACCAGTTCTTTTAATGGGACAAATAATTATTTTTAATATTACTGGTCTGAAAACGGGAATGAAAATAAAGCATACAAAATTTGTTTTCATTGAACCCACCTAAAACTATATATAAAAGAGCAGTGATTAGGAGAGGATGTGATAGAATTTATACAAGTGTTAAATATAGTAACAAGTGATTAAGCATTAGCGAGATTATGGTATGCACAACATTAGTACCACTAGATTAAGTGATCGACAGAAAGCTGATGTTTGTCTCAGACCCGGAAGTAAGTATCGTCACTAAATTGGGATCTAATTTTGTGTTTATAACGGTAAGTAGAATTTTCTACTAATCAGGCTGAGAACACAATTTAGTTGCTGCTTAACCTCCGTAATGCAAACAATTATTTTTAATTATTAGATAAGAATATCAATGGCTCAAAGAATTGACTGCTTCACTGTTTTAATGACTGATTTCATAGTGAGTTTCAGTGTATCGGATCCTAAGTACTGAAGCAGGGGCTTGTCAACATTATTCACCCCTAGATTTGGACCCAGAGTTGGAATGATAATTCTACCTGTTTAACTTTTGGGTGACACTGAAAATTTTATGGAGTTTCTGAATTCGATAGAAGATATCATTAAATATTATAATTATTTTGGTGGAGTTACAAGGATCCTATTTTAGAAAAAACACCTCTAGATTAGAGCTAAGGACTGACATTCAGTAATCGTAGAGCCCCTACTGCAAAGAGCAGAAGTGGACAAAGAGCAGAAGTGGAGTAATTGAAGAAAATTTTAAAAGGTTCTCTTTCTTCTTTACAAACTGCAACTGAACACAACTAGAAGTTAAAATTTACGAGACCAAATAAAGGCAAAATCAATCCTCTACATACTTTATTTTTGAAATACTTAAAGTCATGCAGTTACTAAATTTGGCGATGATAAAAACTGGCTTAGTACAGTATCTAATTTTACGGATGTTAACAAACGTACTATGAACTTTCTTAGAAATCAGGCGTTCTATGAAGAATGCTCAATTATGCGTGAAGAAAATATTTGTACTCTGATAGCCATAATCTATAAAGAAGTTTTATTATCAAAAAATACTTACGCAATTACACAATAAATCATTATATGTTTATAATTTAATGTTTCAATGTAAAAACTACACATAAAACTGTCAAATTTAAGAAAATATGATTATAATATTAAAATGAACATTTTATAACTGACACCTTGTAGAATATCTTTTATTCTGAATAGTTGCTATCAGCTTCATTTGTATTGATTCAAACAAATTTAATGTATAGAAATGTAATCCTATTTTTTAAGAGCTATTATAACTTCTTATGTATTTGAGCACTGGATGTTTTCAGATTTTTTTTTTTTTTTGTTTGTGGTAATATTTATAAACTTTGTTTTTTTTTAAATATCCCTACAGATAAAGTGACTGAAAAATCAGGTCAGCAGAATGAGGTTATTGGTTCAAAGAAAGTGGCCCAATAAGCAATAAAAATAATTAAACCATGGACACGTTTATAAATATTTTAAGTGATCTACTCATCTCAAAATGGCTTCTTTGTTTTCCTGATCTAAGCATTCCTTGATCTTTTTCCGCGTGGATATTTAAGGAACAAAATATATGAAAATAAACTTCGCTATTGTTTAACTTCTTTGCCAATTGAAAAATCGTTATCACCCAAAGGATATAAGAAGTATCTTCCAGCATTTTGAATGGAGTTGCCAAAATATACCAAAACCTTCAGCTGGACCTCGGAGAAAGAGATGAACATTTTGAAGACTTGTAATAAATTATATTATAAAAAATTTCTGTGTTGTTTTAGAAGCCTTTTACTACTTTAACATGAAAATAACTGTTTTAAATAATTTTCAGTACATGAGCTTTTAGGATAACTAGTATAAATTTATATATATAGAATATTTATAATATTTTTTTTATTTATGATATATTTGCTTAATAGTTTACTAATGATTTCTATTTCTTTATTTTACATTTGTTTATTTTACTTTATACTTTATTTCTCTCTATATATAATGTTAAAATAAAATCTTCTTGAAAGTTTTATATTGAAATAGATGTAGATGAATCTTTTACCGAAGGCAATATTAATTCAATTTCTATCGAAATTCACTTCCACAAAATACTGACTGTATCATAGCAACCCGGCTACTATTTCCAAATCCAATCAAGAAAAACCATGCTTGATTACTTCAAGATAAGTCAGAGCAATTATCCTCAACCGACGGAGAGGATCAGAAGTGAAAATGATTTCCTGTGAGTCTCGAATGCTGTAAAAAGAGCAGTTCTTCTGAATAAGGTATCCAATCTCATTGCTTCGAAATTAATAAGATCATTAATTGAACTTCTTTAGCAAACGGCTTCGTATTTTCAGTTAAAGCACTAATGGAAAATGTTTTGAATTAAAATAATTCACATTAAATGGGAGTTTTGCTTCGATATAAATTCCGTAAAAAAACGACATCTTTCATAATATATACATGTAATATTTAAGGTAATTTTTAATTTATTACCTTGATATGCATGTTATATGTTATCTTTGATATTTTAGTTTTATAATCATTAAACGCATATTGTACCTTTTCTTTAAATGACAAAAAGTTACTTTTATTAAATGAATTTTGTTACATGTAAATTTAATATAATCCTCAATTAAATTACTTTTTTTTCTAAATTATAATTTGATTATATATTCATCAAAAATATATTCTCAAGTGAATGTGTTCAATTTGAAAGATAAACTAGGAACTAATTTTCTTTTCCTTTATTCGTAGGAGAATACTGTATACCGTTACTCAGTTCTATGTAATAATTCATCCGAAAATAATTTTTTCCCATTTAAATAACAGCTAAAACAGAATTCTAAACATATTAAATAACTCTGATTAAGTTCTTTTAAATGTAATTCCACTGATTAATTTTCAATTGTACAAAGCGAAAGCTAACTTGAAAAAATACGAATATAATAAAACCTTAATTAAAATTAATGAAAATAGGATTTTTAAAAAAATTCTCAGTCCATGTGTAATGAATGCATCGTGATCAAATTCACTAACATTTTTAACTGTTTTGTACTATTTTTATTACGTATGTGTTTCTTTGTGAAGAAATGTTGAAATAAATTAATATTTGTAAGTTGTAGAGTAAGTTCCTTTAATTGTTTACTTCCTCACACACCTTAAAATGTAATTAAATAATCAGTAAGCTCACAACTTCATTTCAATAGATGTCAAAAAAAGACTACATAATTTATTTAACTATCTGCACAGAGTACGTAAGGTCACTCTTCCTTGAATCCTTCTTAAATTACTTTTAACTCTAGTTTATAAAAAAACGATAAAGTATTAGCTTACCAATTCAATTGCACCGATTGAGACGGTCCTAGATTATAAGAAATTTAACTCCTATTATTTTCATCAGAAAGCACTAAAAACCCATTCTACAACCAACGATTAAGTGTATTAATTCACTTCAATTTACAAACATTTATCAACTTGTCATTATCATCTGTATCCTTTCGCTTTTCTTTCAATTATATTTCGCAGATATATCACTATCCCTAAGGAAATTTAGTAAGCTTCTAATCTTCATCTAATTTACCTTATAACGTTATGTTTCGGTTCGCAGGGAGTAGTGATTTCATACAATTTAAATTTCAAGATCTCTCCGAATGTAGTGAAACGAAAACCAAGAATAGCCCAACCTTACAAAGTGATAAAAGAAACATTAAAATTCTGCATTTTAAAAATCTAATTGAACCTATTTATGCAAGTTTGCTTTACTTTTCGTGAACTAATTATTTCCTTTTTTTTTTCTGTTATAAAATAAATTTTAACAGTTCAAAAGTTTGGGCTTCGATCTAATTGCTTAAGAAATAACCAATAAATTTCATTAATGACAGACACAATCTAAGGTTGTAATACATGATATTTAATTATTGATGTTTAAATCAAAATACAGGGTTTGTCCGAAAAATATCGGCAGCTGAATTTTCAGGCCAATAGGAAGTGGTGTAAGGAGGTCTCTATAGTGGCTATGGGTAGTAAGAGTTGCGCGGTAAATTGGAGCAAACGTTTAAAATGATCCGAGCTTTTTTAGTCCGGAAATATCGCCCTTAGTGAAAATGAGTTTAATGCTTTCGTCGAGAGCGAAAATGCAGTGAGTCATTGAACTTCAAAATACGACCAAATTTTGCGTTGAAGCAAACAAATATACGACAAAATTTTGATCTGATTCATCAGACTTACAAGGACGAATCACGTTCCGGAATGCATGCATTTTAATTCAAAATATCAATGAAGATGTAAAAGACGAAATTACGTAGAACGTCCGACATCCACCCAAATCAATGAACATGGGACCAACATTCATGATATTTTCACGTGTGTGAACTGTTTCATTTAACATCAAAATAATTACATTCAATGAAATCTATTGTGCATTCCATTTTTAGAAATTATTTGAAAATGTGGAAGATATGCTGTAAACTAGTGCAGAAACTTTTTTCAGATGAGTAGAAAAATCACCGTGCGACAAATTGTAGTGAAGTGTTGGAAAATTTGGAGATCATTCTGATTCTTTTAAATACAATGGTAAATGGCATCGAAACATGGATTTTCAAGTACGGTCCACAGACTAAAAGACAAAATATTAGGTTGTATACAAGAGGTTGTGTTTTACACCTAAAAGCTAGTATGAACAACTCAAGAGCGAAATTGATGTACTGATTGTCTTCTTTGACTCAAAAGATATGGTCAACAATAAGTTTGTACTTATGCGGTACCAACAGTACAATTTACGCAAAAGTGTTGGAACTTGAGATGAGTTAGGATTTGACGAATCTGAAGAGAAATTGCTGATATCGTTGTGTTCCATCTCGACAATGCACTTGGTCACACGTAGCTCGGTATTGGAAAAATTCAACATCGTGGTCTGCTTTAAGCCCGCAACTCAAATTTCGCTTTCGCCACATTTTTTTTGTTACCTTTGATTAAAAAAGAAAAAGAAAACGAGGGAAACGATTACGATTCGAGAGACTGACGCATTTCAAGCGGCTACGAAAGATTGCCTGAACAATCTTGTGATTGCCACCTTCCAGGGTAAGCATGTATACAAGAAAAATTGCTGGTAACAACATATTGATGCAGAAAAAATTTAATATGCGAATTATTAACTCGTTGTACATGCATTTTTAATAAAATTTGCATGATTTTAATCCCAATATTTATTGGATAAACCCTGCATATTACAGTGGACCTAAATGTATCTATACATATTGATATTTCAGCAGAATGATTATCAGACCCTGGATTTAAACTGCATGTTTCATCTGAAATAGAGAAACATAGGCATCGATAAATGATGTATGAATCCAGAACATACTTCTAAAGTAAAGAAATGCATACATACTTGGTCATTTTAGACTTACTTCATCATTTGTATAAGGTATTTTTCCTGTTTATTTAATCTTTTTTTATTTTTTTTTTTTTTACAATTTTAAAACTTTTAACTGTATTTCCACGAGTATTTCTTCTTGCTTCAAAATCTTTGTCAGAAAAATAAATGTTTTTTTATATTTTAAAAATAAATTATGGGGCGTAAATCTTTAATAATACATAATTTAGCTTAGAATAATAAATTTATAAAATTTTACTTCTTCTTACTGTCAATTAGAGATTACAATGTTTATTGTTGTATTGTAAATACTAATTTATGTATAAAAGTTTAAATAATATTTAATGGGTACTGTAAAAGGTTTCATATAATTAAATGTATTTCTTTTTTATGACAGCAAATCCTGTTAAAACACTTTATGTTGATTCGTACTCCTTACATTGAATGCTACATAAATTATAAATTAATTTCATGATTTAATACTTTTTAAATTAACTATATGATTTTTCTACAAACAGCATATTTTATTTATTTCACCCCTTTCCACTTTCTGCTGAAAATATTTTATTTTTCTTATTTTGACTGGAATATACATTTATTCCAAAAATCATATGTATGTTTTATTTGTTTGGAAGAAATATTCATTTTTACACCCTATAATAATCTCATAAGAGAAGATATTTTTGTATAAAAGTGATATAAAGCTTTATTTCTACAATCATGTTTAAATTATGAGGATTATATTAGTTATGCAATTAAATGAAGAAAATTGTTTCTTTTTAGGAACGACGCAACAATCGATACTTGGGAAACTAAGCAACTGCATCTTGAAGAGATCTGTAACTAAAATAATTGTTTGTAGGCTTGAATATGTATTTTAATTAATACAAAATTCAAGTACAATAGTAAGGACAATTATGCTTTCCTTACATTTGACATTACATGAATCTATGAATATACTTGTATACTTGAAATAGTGCAAAGCAATGCAAAATAATAAGGTACGGATAAGAATTTCATTGTTTTCTTCTAAATTCATTTGGTTTAAGTTATTCTTCATTTTACACAAAATATGAAAAGTGATTAAAATATTTATAAACTAATTCACAATTATAGGGTACATTTAATGTTAGAATAGCCTTTCATAGGGCTTCTTTGAATATATTTTAATTCTTATTATGTAAAATTTCGAGTAATTCATTTATTTCTAAAATGTTTTGGAGTTTATTTTTTCTTTTTCTATAGTTCTGTATATTAGGAATTAAAAATTATTTGTGATTTTCCTACATTCTAAAATTAGTTATGTGTTTTCTTTGTAATTTTAAAATTTTCTTCTCCTTTAATATTTGCTTCTATACTAATTTAGAGAATTATTTTAAGTTATTTCTTTATATTGAAGTGTTACTATTTTCATTATGTATATGTATACTGAACGTAAATAAGAATGAAATAAGTTGCAATGATGTAAAAGGCACTTGAGTTTATTGCAGATTTAAGAACAGCACCATTAGTTTGAAGTCAAAATTAATGAATACTGTTTGTAATGCGATTATATGATGATATATATTATTATGTTATTAATATAGTTCATTAGTTACATATTTTTATTTGTGTGCGTTTCTTCTTAATTATATTAACAAATAGTTCAAAAATAACTATTACAGTTACTTTAAAATGAAAAAAGGATGCTATTGAGCACTAAATTACTTTTATTTTAGACAGGACTATAAATTCCGTAAAATTATGTGTTATATATTATTTTTTATTATTGAACAAAATATATAAAACAATTATACTTCATTTTAGGGAAAATCAGTACAAAATTCTTAAGATTGTCATTGTATCATTTTGTGAATTGTAAAAAATTTGTTGCAAGTAATAGCACAGATTTTGAAATTATAGCTGCCCTTAATATATAACACAAATGTATAAACACCTATTGTGGTAGACATTTTTTAATATTATTTTTGTTTCGATATATATAAATTATTTTCTATTTAAAATTCTAATACGAATCTTAAACCTTTCTTATCTTATTCAGAGAATAAAAGACTAACACTTTGAAATTGTTGTACACTGCTCAGAGTATTAAAAATAATGTTTTAAAAGAGTATTAATTGATTGAAATATATTTGTTAACAATTTTTATTATTTTATTGTTTTAAAAATCATAAAATGTGAGATCTGATATTTCCCTTTATTTTAGTGAAAATATAAGGAAGTACATTAAAAATATATATAAGCAAATTAGTCAAATATCCCACTAGTACTATAATAATGTTCAAACCGTAGTAGATAAACCAAAATAGATGAGTCGACAAAGCTTGTGAAAGTAAACAAAAATAATTTTTGTTACTATAAGAATAAAAATAGATGTATTACTTTAATTCTTTCAAAACTTTGAATATATTTCAATAAATTAGATATTAAATGTGTAATTTTAAGTGAATAAATACCATTCATTTAATATTTCGTGTCAAATCAGCAGGATAATTTCTTTAAAAAAAATTCAGCACTTTTATTTAAACTCTTATTTCCCCCAAAATACATACTGAAAATATTTGTAGGAATTCTGAAAGTAATGACCTTATAACTAGAATTTCAAAAAAGTAGATGAGCTCTTAACTTTCGCAAACAGGGAATGGATGCGGAAACCTTTTAGTCGACATCCCACACTGAGGCTATGTGCCAAGGGTTTATTATACCAGATTGCGTTAAGTCGTGCAGAAGGAACTTAAATCCAAATTCACTGACTGTAAGAGATTTGGACAGATTCGTTTCATGGAACCCGTTATGGGTCTTACAAGAGTGTTTACATCGCAAACGGCAATTTTTATGATCCTATTGCCAATAAATTCCTGAATACTATTTGAGAAAGTTGGATATGAACGATATTTGAAAGTGGAAGGTTTGAGTCTTATTTCGAATTAAATTCGATTTTTAGAAAACCCAAGTTTAGTGGAAAAGTAAGACTGCTTTTGGTTACTTCATAGATCTTTAGGTATAAACATTACTATGAATTGATTTCTACATAATATTCTGTAACACCTTGAAGATAAAAACAACAAAATGAGCTTTTATAGTTATTCAAGTTAAATGAAATCGCTTGGATATTTTCAATTCAGTAAAAGTAGAAACTCTTTAACATTCACAAAATAATTTTATTGCTTTTAGAGGTTATTTTGTAAAAAAATAAAGGGAATATTTTCATATCGCACAATTTTGATGCAGTTTTATCCATAATTATATATAAAAATTTTCATTTAAAGTCATCACTTAGTGTGAAACATTTGTTTGTGGATAAAATTGCAATGTGATTTATTCCATTAAGTATTTATTTGAAAATTGGTAATACTTTCGGGAAGTATAAAATATTATAAACGGTAATAAAAGGTATTTTAACTTTATATCATAAATAATCTTTCTAAAAAGCTCAATTCTTAACAATAAAAATTATAATAAATAAGATCATAAAGGGAAAAAAATGACTCAGAAAAAAAATATCAACGGGAATATAACTATTTAATGTTTTTTTTAAATTTTTTGGGGGAAGATTCAATTAAATCAGTAAGCAATATACTCATTAGAAACATTTTTTTCTAAAAATATCTAATTATAATTCCCAATAAAATGCTGGGTATACGGCACATCCATCTTTGTCATTTGATAGTTGTTGAAAACTCTGAAGTCTGTCATCGATAGCTGTGATTTGCTTCTAGTGCGATTTGTACAAACCAATCAGTAAATAAATAAAATGCTACATGTTGTATACAATGTCTCAAAAAAGTTTACAATTAGAATATTTTGAGTTTTTTTTTTTTTTTTTTTTTTTTATTCTCATACTTGATAATACTTTTTAAATGCACTGCAATTCAGAAAAAAAAAAAGTTAGACAAAAAAAAAATAAACATTAGCAGAAAAATTAAGTGTGTGAACTTCAAGTTAATATAATTAATACTTCTAGAAAATCGTTATAATTTTGACGAAATTCTCAAATGAAATCCGAGGATAAAAATTTGAGCAATAATAATCTATTGAATGGCGACTTCATTGCGCTTATTCCATAGAGTTTTAATAGAAAATCTAATGACTAAAACTTTTAAAGTACCCATAAATAGTTACTTTAGCTAAATAAATTTATTAATTTGAATGTCAGCTTTCTGCCAAGCCTAAATAGAAATTCAGATAATGAGGAATCCTTCAAACATTTGTATAAACGACAATAATTATGCGAAGTGGAAAATTTCAAATCTTCTCCATTTAAGAGATAGTTTTAATTATTCTTGAGTAGAGGGTGTGTAGCAAATTGCCGATTCAAATGTTTGGTTAAAATGCCGATTATATTTAAGCACTATACTTATTTTTGTGCTCCTTCAACTCATTTCTTGCAATTGACGACGAAGTAATTAATTTTCTTTGTTGTGCTTAGAACTTCATTGCATTTGAAAGATCTTTAAATGAAAATAACTCTCATAACTGTTATATTTTTTTGGTAATTCATAATGTAGATTGTTATTGTGATTGAATTATATATGTATTAAGTTATTTCTGTATAAGCCAGCTCCCTCACTCATTCGATGCAGCATAATGATATTTTTCCTTTCCCAAGGGCTGTACAGTCTTTGGTAAATGCGGAGAACGCACCCCCGGAATACTCTAAAATCCTTTCTCTATGTTCGACCCTACTTAATATATACCAATTTCTCCCTTTTTTCATTTTTTTAAATGTCTGGATCACAATTACATCTTTTTTTGGTGTATTATAGCTGTATCTGGTTCAAGTGCCATTAAACATCCCTTTCACTCTTTCTATATAACACTTTTAACTGTAAAAACTATTTTTATTCTGCAATTCAGTTAATAATTTGTTAAGTATTTAGCAATAAACCGTATACGTATGCTTCTATTTGTGGCTATGTGTTGTATTTAAAATGCTTCAAAAAGTCGCAATTTGTTTCTTGGATATCAGTTTCCTTCCAAATTAGCTGTAACTTTTTTTTATCCAACTTTGTTAAAGAAACAGTCCACTTATTTCTAATTTACCTTCATGCACAGTAAAATAAAATTAAACGTATTTCTACCACATCTGTTAAATGCAGTGATTTTATTTTTGTGAAAGACGTAACTTTTTTAATAAAAAAAACTTAAAGAAGTATTAAAAAATTCCTAGTACCTTAATAAATTCCTTTAGAAAACATAATTGTTCAAATATTCTTATTTTATTACAAAATATACTTGCCAGACTTTAGTAATTCATAAATACAATTGAGGAAGCAGATATGAAAATTACAAAAAGAGTTGATAAACTTTTATTTGAAGATAACCCTTTACGTTGGTTTGTTGTCTGTGTCATATATATCTGACTAATAATAATTTATAGATCTTCATGAATGAAACTATTCTTTTCTTATTTTATTATTAATTAGAGCATATTTGTCATTAATTCATAAGATCATTTATGTGCCTTAAGTTCCTCATCATAGCAGGATATGTGATGAAGTCAAACTTTGACATTCCCATACAAACTGCAAGAGGAAAAGGGTCAAGGCTATGATCAAGAATGTACAACTCGATAAATATTCACTTGAGAACCGTCTGGTCAATTCTATCTCCGGAAAAGACCAGCTCTCTGTAGGACGAATTAGTGACCTTGTTCCGTACAAAGGACTCCATAGGTTTGAATAGGATAGTGTTCTGTCCTAGGACTATCAAACTTAACCTCATGTTTGGGGGCGCATTTACTCCGTTTAGCTCAGTGCATTAATATTTGGGCTCGAACTATTCTACATTAATTATCATTCATACACACACATTCACACTTATTCACCTATCTATAATTTCAACATCCGAGGAGAGTACTCCTTACTCTAAATACTCAAGGGACGTGCCCATGGTACGACCACGGTTCGTCGTGGACTGGTGAGGGGTTTCATACTGTTTGATTAAGCTTTTTCAGAGAAATTGAACATTATAGACTATTGAGGGTATTTTTTGTTGATGAGAAAATATGTTATGAATTCATATATATTTCAAACTAAAAATTTGATCTTATGTACCTGTTGATGGTTGGGCTCCCTACATAACAGCTATTGGCAATGTGTGTCCTGAACAAACGAGCCAACAACAACACCTGAACAACCAACAGCCAAGTAGTGGCCTGAATAATAATAGAAATTTTAACTAATTTACTTTTTATTGTATTTAATATCTTATTACAATTTAATATTTTAGAAAAAAAAAGCCGTTCTTTTATATAATAGCAAGAATTAAAACATAATGAAAATAATGAAGAACTTATTGACCCTGGAAGATAGTTATTATATATATAACCGGCATAAGCGTATTTTTATAGAAAATTTTAATATATTTCAAATGTAATGGTACGAACAAGAAAGATAGGACCAGAATTATATGAAATCTAAATTGGTAAAGGAATTTACTAAGTATATTGTAAAATGTATATTTTATACGCATATATGATTGAGTTGAATTCATATACAAATTTCTATTTTAAACACCAACTATTGCGTGGATACCAAATAGGAAAAAAAATCATTTTGTGAAAAAGATAAAAAAAAAAAAAAGGATTAGAAAAAATAATTATTTTAAAATAAGAAAAAAATTAATAAAAATTAAATTTTTCTTCATATAAATCGTTATGATATTATATAATTATAAATGTTATTAAAACTTCTAACGTTGTCTTACGGTGGACTTTTTTCAACTTCTTAAGGGCGTATTGTATTCTGAAAATCTCTTTGTCCGAATGAGGCCAATAAAATTTTTATGATGATTTTAAATACAGATTATTATTTTACTGATTAGAAAGATTAAATAAATGGGAGAATGCAATTAAAGTTTTTTGGAAAATTAATTTTAACCATTGTTTACTAAGAAATGATATTTGAAATTATGCATGATTCGCCTTTCATACACTGTAACGTAAGGTATTCGAGAAATAATCCCAATTAATGTGAATAGCATCCTTATTATTTCGCATATTGGGTCTTTGGTCCAATTAGAGGGCATAATTGAGATCCTTTTAGTGTAGAATGTTGTTGTTTTGAAAGTACATACCCTATCCAACATGAACTATTCTACTTCTAACGCATTTGAAGAGCTCAGTCATGTATGAAAATTTAATAAATATTTGAAGAGTATATGTATTAATCGATGTATATTGACTCATTATTTTTGAAACTGAGCACTGAAACATTATTATTGAACGTTGAAAACAATTTTGTTTGAAAATGCAATTTCAACATTATTGAGATTTGTAAACGCAATTTAAATAGAATTCAATAACAGTAAAAAGAAATGCATTTTTCAGTTTGATTCTGCATAAAATGATGTATTCTATTTTCATTAAGATGGAATAATTTGATCATAATACCATTAGTCATATTGAACTATTATACAAATTAAGAACAGATTGTGAGGTGTGCGATGTTTATAATAATTAAAATGTGTTTAATTATTGTTTTTCAATTTTCTGAAAAGTAATTTAAGAAATATTATTAAATTAAGTAATTAATAACTATTTTCAATAGAATATGAATTAGATAACTTTTTTAAGACATCATTATTGACGAATTATTTTATACTTTCTGAACCTAACTCAATTTAGAAAATTCATTGAAGTGATAAATATCTGCAAAAATAGAAATTTGTAATAATTGGTGATTCAGGCAGTGAACTTCATGGTTTTCAATGCTTTAGGAGAGTCATTTGCCGATTCCATCCAAAGACCACTGTATGAAAAATCGGGAACTGATATATGCTAAATTTAATCGGGTTTAAATATCCCGTGCTGTTATATTGGAGTTAGAAAATCTCTCCGTCTCCTCATGTTTCGTTCTTCTCTTTCATCCACAGTTAAAGTTACAAGATTCGTACACAACAGCCGTCATGTGTGCTTTTATACTGACATTAACTGAAAATTACCAACGAATCTTATAAATGAAATACAACTTACAATAAAGAAAACTACTTCTTAAAGCTTTTATTTATTATACTCGGGATACTTTGTGTAACGTCAACTATACTCTTTGGGTTAGGATTAAACTATTCAGCATTTTAAAGTATGTAAGAGCTTATTTTGCAATTTGAGCTTTAAATTTTGCGATTTTCGAATTTTATGTTACAAATTAGCAGGAGCTTTTTGCTGATTCCTTAGATATATTTTTATAAGAGTTTTAAAAACAGAATTCTAGAAAATTGAGTTTTTAAATTGTAAGCAAATGTGCCATATAGAGTAATATCTTTAATAGAGTTTTTCTCAATATGTGTTTTTAGGGTTATAGTAGATTTTTTATATAATCGTCATTATCACTATTGCTGATACTTTCCATTTTAATTAAGAAGGTTCTTCTATATACAGTGGTGTAAGATTTTTTTATTATAAATAACCGTTAAATTAGGTGTAACGCAATGTTTGTACAAAATTACAGGAAATTCGTAAAATCAAATTTAAAATTTTAATAAATTTGAATATTGACACTGTATTGCTTTCGGTGTGTAGAATTTTTTTTTATAAGTTCTCTAAAAAATTTTAATGTTACAAATGCAATGGGAATTTATGCAAGATGAAGTACATGATTACATATGTAAATAGATCTATTGTTTGTAAATCGCTCATGCATAATTAATTATGTATGTAAATGAGATTTTAGTTTCACAAGTAGATTCATAGGTATACAGATATACCAATGTTAAAGAGCTTCGTTTTTTTTTTTAATTTAGAAAAAGAGAGGATAATTTAAACTTGGGAAAGAATAAACTTTTTCCCCGTCGAAAGCGTCTCAGATACCCTAAGCTGATTTAAAATTATTAATTTGATATTAAGCAAGAACTTATTTTTATAACTTTTAATAATCTCTCATAAAAAGGTTTAAAAGAGGTTAAAAATGCTCTTATTGAAAATAATCTTATTTTAATCAATATATATATATATATATAACTATGAGCCAGACTCATTTAATTAATCAAAACAATGAGTCATTATTTCGTTCATCCTGCTTCTCTCAACCATAATCACTCAAAATACATTATAACTATTCATGGTAACACTCAACTTTCATTCATTATCAAAAGGTTTGAATAATTAACTAATAATAAGGCATTGAAACCTATCAAGCATTAAAGCATGGTATCATCCTTCGAAATCTGTGATATGCATCGTGAAAAAACACATTCGACTAATTATTTTCCAGGTGAGTAAAAAATGGATGGAAAGCAGATTTTTCGTAAAAGTGAGCTTTTTAGTGCCGCAAAGCGAAAGCTACGCATAATAAATTAACTACCAAATTAATTTTCTATGGACATTTTTGTACATTTATCATATTTTTTTTTCAACTTAAGTACAATTAATTTTGTAAGCGTTGAATTTTTCATTGCAATCGGGGAAAAAGTTTCTCGTGAGATTTGAGCTCAATTATCTTCGAATTGAAACATTTTGCCTATCTGAACGTATTTTAGAAACAAGATTATTGATGAATTATCTTATTTCATAAAATCTTTTTTTACCAAAATAAGCATTCATAGTGGTATTTCGGTCTGTATTGTAAAATGTTTATTAGTAATTTTCTAATTCCGTTTCATTTAGAATTATTTCTCGCAGTGCATATTAAAAAGGTAAAAAATAGTGAAATTTGTACAAACAATTCGTCAAATGTATCAAATTTTTTAAGATAACAAAATAGAATCTCAAATTTCATTTTAGAATTCTTTTAAATTATTTTCCCTTTAAAATTGTATATTTACGAAGTGATGACATTATACTGTCGACCGACATTTTTAAAATTATCTTGATAACTCCTAATATAAAATATAAATGCACTTTCTTCAAGAATTAAATTAGGTATATTTCATTAGTAGTACATTTTATCAAATACTTCAGCACATTGATTTTTATCATTTATATATTTCCTTTTATTATATTTAATAACACTTACTTATAGTTATGTTTAATTCAGGGTGAAAGATTCAGTATTTTTTCCTTACAATTTATATATATCCTCTAACAAGTACTTTATACTGAAATACACTATTTTTACATGAAGCTGTTTGAAACATCCAAATGTATTGCTTTTAATTTTTTTTTCTTTTTTTAAAATTTAATTTGTCACATTCTTTTGGAAACATATAAATAATTATAAAAATACGAAAAGTTTAAATAAACTATTAATTAGCATTCCAAGTGGAAGTAAATGCAAAACTGTCAGCCATAAAATAATTTTTTTCTCCTGTGTTTTTATTGTATATATATTTCTAAGAGAAGTGAATGAGTACCTGACAGTTGAGAAAAAGAGTGAGGACGCAAAAGCCAGAATTGACAGCGCCAAACAAGGTGTAAGCAAGGTCTACAGAAAAGGGGCATAACTAGCATTCCTTGTAATTATGATATCCGAATTTACCTCAAGCAGGTAAATCCCTGAAAGAATTTATAAAGGGAAAACAAATTTCTGAGGTTTCTGAATTCTTAAATGGAGTGAAGAGTAATCTGAAAGAAACCATTAAAATACAAAAAGTTTGAAAACACTTCTCGACTAATATTCTAATGTTTTTGGGCCATTTCGAAATAGAAAATAGTATTTTTTTTCTCATTTATTCATTATCTTTAATATGATAAGAATTTGGATTGCTGCCTATAATCTTCACTGTTCTCCTTCAAAAACCTATAACTGCGACTTCCAAAAATTACTTCAATCGTGTTAACAAAATTTTAGAAAAATATAGTTGAGCAATAGTTCAGTGAATAGAGTCTGGGATTTACGTCTTATTTTATCAGATTCTCATCATGCAGATGAATGGTTGTATTGTACGTTAAATGCAACAAATCTCGAAAGTTCTCATGTAGTGCGGTGGGGAAGATTAGAATATGAACTCAGCTGGTGTAGCACCATTGCCATTTGACTGTGTCTAAATTACAATCACTTTCATGTATGTCAGAGGTAATGTTAATTTAATCAATATCAAAAAGTGAAATTTTATTTAAAATAGCACTACAAGTTATATATATATATATATATATATATATGTGTGTTTGTATAAATGTATATGTATATATATATATATATATATATGTGTGTGTGTGTGTGTGTGTGTGTGTATAATAAACAAATTTTAATTCACAAGTGCACTACGTATTTTGTATATAAATATTTAGAGAATAATGCAACTCATATATCATTTCTTTCATAATCCCTCCACCTATAAAGCAACATCAATGCATGATGTCAAATAAATATTTGCAGAGGATAATATATATAGAAATAACGAGATGTTTCTTTTATCTGCTCCTCTTTTACTTGAATGGAGAAAAGGTTAGTTCTGATAGATTTCAATTCCTTTTGAGCAGTTTACTATAGAAATTCGATATTTTAAGATATTATCGTGTTTTCTTCCGCCTTCCAGTTCCGTATTCCAAATTTTAAAGTATTAAAAGCCCAGCGACTTCTTTCATGCTTTCAATTTCTTTTTGAATTTAGCTTTATATGGTGTTTTTTTTTTTTTTTTGAAGACTCCAAGAAAGGAAGAATTAGTTGAATAATATAAGTATCATTAAATTTATAGTACAATTCAATAAAAATACAATGTTTCATGTAAGCGTATTGAAATTAATATCTCAGAAATTCTTAAAGATGCTAGCAAAATTTCTATTTTGCGTACGTTTGAGTGATGAGTTCATTTTTTTTAATTCAATATTTCTGTATCGTAATATGTAAGGATACGTAAAAAATCATGTCTTTTTTTAAATGTTCGAGATACATTGAAATTTATTTTAAAGTTTTACTTTGAATTTATTGATATAAATTTGAAAAAAAAAGTGTATTTTGTATGAACGATAAAGAATTCCGAATAAAAGGAAAATTCGTGCAACTTGTCCACGTTTTTATCTTTACATGAACTTCGATTTCTTTTATACATTTCTCTAAATGACCTAGAATTTTTTTTTTATAAGAAACGCGTTTAATACAGTAATGTTTTAATTGTCTTCTGGTAACAATTTTTATTTTTATATTTCAGTAACTGTAAATTCAAAATACATATATTAAATGCTACTTAATTATTCAAGTTATGCTACTCTAAACGCACTAAAGAAATACATCATGGAATACAAAATATATATTTTCAGAACCTTAGGAGAGCATTAAATATTCTTGTGAAATCAGAAAATCTTATGTAGGTTACAAATATAACATAGTTGTAATGCTAATTTGCTTTTCATTATAAAATAACAGTTAGAAAACCATTTATATTACATTCTTAAATTAAAAGTCTAAGTATAAGAATATCTTATTCAGCAAAAGGGTATTATAATGCTTAATTGCTAAAAGTCTAAAATTCAATAGTTAATATAAACATGTATTTCGAATCACACTACAGGGCCTTATTCCAGTCAAGTATACATACATCATGTATACACACATTACTGTGTCAAGTATACACACATTTACATAAACAGGTTGATAAACTAAAGAGGAATAAGCAATTTATAAAGAAAATTATACTCCAGTATTCATTAGAAAATGAGAATAAGGTTGATTAAAGTTATTATTATCTGATCAACAGGGTATCATTACAAAAAAAGCATTGCCCTACCATTCAATCCGTTTTCTTGGAATACAGGGAGTCTTATGAAATTTCAATAAGTTTATTTTCTTTGTTATTGTTTCAAAACAAAAAGAATTTCTAAAGATAATGCATTAAGAACAAACAGTAAATTAGGATTAACGTATATAGTATACATAATGTGAAAATACAAATTCTGTATCATAAGGAACTAATTCAAAATAATTCACTAAATTTAGTATTGAAGCAAGAATTAGAAATATGAAAAAACTTAAAAATTTACAAATAAAGCATACAAATATTTTCTTTTTAGATTATAAAGAAAGTTGGAATTATAACAACAAATTTTTAATTGCCAAAAAACTAAGAAAAAGAAAAAGAAAAAACTACACAGCAAAACAATTAAGAAAGAGATTAATATGCCTGAATTCATTTATAATAATGGCTAGAAAATAAAATTCAAATCATGAATAAGTACAAAACAAAACATGCAAAAAAAATTAAGAAAACGAAGGGAAGGAAACCTTAAAAAATTAAATACAACATTTTTAAAGTCTCAATTAGGCTTTTTACCAATCAGTTAGTTAATGAATCTTTTACAGGTATCAAAAAATCCCAACAGAAAAAAATGTTATAAACTATAATGGAAATTCTAATAAAATAAAAAAAAATGAACGAAGGAATTAAGAAAACAAATATGTAGACTAAGAGATATAATTAATCCGTATCTTATGAAAATTGAAAAAAAAAAAAACAATCTAACCAACAAAACAAGATTAATAAATGTTACAAAAACTTACATAAGATACGTAGCAGCAACTGTCACACTAATTTTTTGCTTAAAGAAACTAAACTTAAACCAGAATTTTAGTGCAACACACTCTATAAGAGAAAAAAGTACTAATGTAAGAAAAGCTGTAAACACTTTGAATAAAGTTAAAGCAAAATTTAGTACAGAAAAATAACTGTAATCTATAATCAAAAAAAATTTAGGAACAGAAAAAAACTATAATTTATAATTATATTGTTTTGAATTAATCTTCATAAAATTCCAAGGAACATTTGTAAGCAAACTAATTTTTTAAAATTTATCTAAGTTAATGCAAATATCCGAAATTTTATTCAAGTCTAAAATTACATGAAATGTTTATATAAAATATTTTTAAAGATACTCAGTGTTAATGAACTCTGTCATAAGGTTACTTTGTGAACCTTAAAGGATAATATATCCATTTTGTTATATAAATTAATAGAAATTTTACTGTCTTCTATTTTTAAAGAAATATCTAAATCATTTGCTTTTCATTTATATTCACATTTGTTTGATTAGATTAATATTTACTCTTGTGTAAATCATCTGGATAAAACAGATCCGGGGGACATGACATCTTTATTAGTATTAAATTGATTGAAAACATTTTAAGCCTAGTATAATAAAAAATTATCTTCATAAAATCTTAGGGAATACTAGCTGAACAACTGTATGCAGGCCCGCCTTGTGGTTTTAAACTAAGTATACCTTTAATTACAAAAATATAATTTTCCTTTAAGAATAATACAATTAATTAAATTTTTCATGTGCAGTAATCTTATTAATGCTGAATTTCTTGTAAATCTATTTTATAAATTTAATGGGATCCTCTACGTAAATAGAAATAAAAAGATCTTTGCACTCATGGTCATAAAAGATAAAACTTTTTATTATTAATATATCTGACAAGATGAACACTATTTTTAATATTGGAACAGTGATCTTTAACTTATCTGAAATACTTTACATTTTTTGGGATTTTTTATACCAGCAAGAATAACATTTGTATTCAAACAGTTAGTTACTATTCTAAATTTAGAAGGATATTTATGAATTTTTGTTGCTAAAATGTGAGGTAATTTAACATTAGTCATATTAACACCGATTTTCTGACAAAATGCGATAATTCAGTCAAAAATATCTTTATAACTTTTGCTTTGTACACTAAATGATTTATTATAGTCAAGATGCAAATTAGTTAAATTATAGTAGAATTGTTTGCAACTAATAGGATAATTATTAATAAGTATACTTTGTCTACATAACTAATAATAAATCTGTCCTGAAGATACCTAATGGTTTTTAAGCTTTTCAAATAAATATCCGTTTATTAATTAAAATATATATTTCTAATGATCAATTTTTAATGCCACGGTAAAAATTATTTTAAAACTGCTTAAAGACTTCTAATAGAAGACCCTAGTTAATTGTTAATTTTAGCAATAAAAGCATCAATATCAAAGTTACTTTATTTCCTTACATAAAATCCATTCTTTTAAATATTAAGTGTGAAATAAGTACCATGATTCTTAATATTTCTTAATTTATTATTCTCAACAATATCCAAATTACCTGTGATCACGTATTGATATTTCTCACTGATATACTCTTTGTAACCATTGCTCACATATATATCATTATTTTTTAAATGTAAAATAGTATTTGAAGTAAAAAGATTAAGACTCTTTTTATTATACTTAAAAGCTTTCTTAATATTGAGATTTTTAATAAAAATTAAATTTTTACGTTTAATTAAAAGATTATTAATATTAGTATTATCAAAATGATTTGTTCATAAAATTAATAGTAAAATATTATACTTTTTGCAACTCAAAATTTTCATCTTTCATATTGTATTTATGGAACAAATAGCTAGATATATCATTGTTTAAATGAATACACACACTTTTAAATTTAATATCATGTATTAAAGAGTCTCGAATTAATTAAATATCTCTTTTTTTAATGCAAAGTAATAATACTTCAAACTTTTAGTACGAGTTTTATAATCTTCCTCAAAGTTATTAACTTCTAGAATTTTCCCCTTATATCTTCCCTGTTTATAATTTTTCCTTCTATATCTTTTACTCGTTTCCTGTCTCTTAAACACACAACTGTCTATGTTATAATAATTCGTAAAATTTTAAGAAGGAAGGTGTTAAGAATGCGGAAGGGGTTGTCTCAAACTCTCTAAAGGCACAGAAACTTAGCTTATAATGTAAAAAAATATTTTTATCGTCTGCAGACAATCAGTCAACTAGGGTATAGTAATTGATTATTGAAACGCATCGTTCATGTATTCCCAGGTTTGAGCACAAACAAAAATTCAGGTTTCGCAAACAAAAAAATTCACTACCACACCGTACAACTATTTTTGGAAATATTTTTGTAAAATTGTAATTACTTCACATGCCCTTTTCCTAATACACCCTGAACTTTTTCCTAATACCAGAGTATTATTTTGTCTCTAGAGCTGAAATTGAAACTTAACAGACA
>BMAW01118788.1:184262-216205 GCA_019974015.1 Nephila pilipes
GTATTATTGTTCAATAACATATATCTTAAATATTAATCAATTTTCTGTTAAAAATATTTTTTTCATTACACTTGCTAATTTTGGTTATGTGTTATCAAAAGGTGTGTTTCTCATTAACAAATTATTCTGATGTTATATATTTTAACGCAGATTTAGTATTCTATATTTTACTGTTTGATGGTGTTGTCTAAAGACTCACTTATCTATTAAAATCTTATTAAATATTTCGAAATAGTTTTTAATGATTGGGAAACATATTTTGATTTTTTTATTATTTTATAAATATAATTATTGTAAAAGAAATTTTTTTTTGTAAGCCATACTACAAAAACGCATTATTTTATCTTTTAAACAAGCAAATTGAATAATCCACGCAAGTGAATTTATTAATTCACTTTCAAAGACTATGAAAAACGGATATTTAAATCTTGCAAACCGCATGAAGAACTTTTTGCAGTTTTACTTCTTTTCAATACAACATTCATGTACAAAGAATACTGTCGATAAAAAACATTACTACAAAAATAATTACACTTTTATTAGACTTCGGAATAGATTATCTTGAGAGGGTTGTGTTTTCATTAGAGATCAATAAATGTTTAGGTGTTGTTTATTCATTGACTTCTAGAGAATTTAAGAAGTAATTCACAAAGTCATTTCTTTAGAAGAGTTTTCAAATTGCATGGCATACTTCAGAGAAAATGGTAGACAATTTTTTCTCTTTCAGCTATCGTTCTCAATGCGTAAGAATATGATTTTCTGTTAAGAATTCATAACAAGTATGAGGGAAAAAATTGTTACAAACTAAAAAGAATAAAATAATGCAAACGTATCTGTAAAATCATTTTGGACAAACTGGGATAAATAAATAAATATTTCCATGGAAAGCATTTCTGGTAATAATGGTTTTCGATATTAAGAAGTGCTTTACTCCACAAATTTTAAGAAAATATCTTAATATTTCCGAATCATGAAATAAATTTAATTAATTATGGTTAAATTAAATTTAGTAAAGAGGAAAATGTATAGGGAATTTAGAGCAAGCACATAATATAATACTTGCTTCTAATTTCACAAATTTAAATCCCTTCCTCAAAAATGTAATTAAAAATTTTGTATACCTATTTTTTTCATATATTATTTCAAAAGATATAAATGTTTCTGTTTTTATGTAAAACATTAAAAGAAAAATTCTTTTTTAAAAACTGGCTATTTCGAATTGTAAGTTAAATTAAGATACAATGAATCGTGCGACACAGTTTGAGAATGTTATAAAATTTTGAGTATGTTATAGCATTCATAATGTTTCTGAAACACAATTTTAAACTACTTTTTTTCCTACTACTATTTTTACTAGGTTTCATAATACTATATCACTTGGATTGTTCTTAGTATTAATTTATAATTTCTTTAAAGGGTTGATTTTCTTAAAAAGTCCTTTTAAATCAATTATAAATTATTGTGATTAATACTTCAGCGTTTGTTATAATCTCTTGTAAAACCCTAAATATGTTATATATTTCAGTTATTCTCCACGTATAAGAGTTTCATTTAACTTTTTTTTTAGAATTTAGAGTCCTTTTTATTTAACTAAAACATCTTTGCATTTTCTTTAATGCCATAATTATTGAATGCATATGAATGAATGGTGTTTCATTTTTGTATTCACAAAAGAATATGCTTCTTTTAAATTTGCATTGAAACAAAATTCAATATTTTTTATAAATACTTGCATGCATGAAATATAAATTAGAGCATTTATCGTCTTAATATAAATTTTGGAAACGTTTGTGTATATCTACATAAATAATTGACTTTTCTCCTTTTATAATAAAGTAAATGCTACTAAATAAAAAAGAGTTAAATATTACTTTTAAACTCTGATATGAATAAAACTTTATAACTCCTAGCATTAAAAATTTAATTTGAAAACAAAATTATTTGTTTACTATTATATTATTCAGAAATTTCTGAAAATGTTACCTCTCTTTTTAAATTTTTATACAAGAATTGCTTTTCAGTCATTTTTAATGTTAATATAAAATACAGTTTAATTATATATAACGATTCAGGTGGTCAACGATATTACAGGACATAATTATGCCATAAAATTAACTAAGTTTTCAGATAATGATTAAAATAATTCTTTTTATACAAAAACCAAAACAACTTAAAATTTGGTATTTTACTTTTGAATAATAAATTTATGAAAAATAAGTTAAAACAATATGACAATCAAATAGTAAAAATTTCAAAAGTTTCAAATAAATTTATTTACGTGATGTTGTTTCCTTGTAAATGGAACGAAGTAATAATATTACATACACAAAAATATTTCTCGATACTTCAAATTTCCAAATAAGATTGCATTGGATGTTTTCTTCATACTGTATTTAACGGTAAATATTCTGGTTCACTTATTCATTTCATCTTTATCAGAATGTACTCATAAACAGATATATATAATTTAAAATAAGTCAATTACTTAACACATATTAAATAACGTAAACTAAAAATTTATATCAGTTTGAACGACATCAGCAAATTCATATACATTCTTCTCTTGTCTGAAATAAGGGAGAAAGCCATATTTCCCCCCATTTGTACAAGCAACAATCTTTTATAACGAATTGAGAAAGAGGAAAATCTCTCTTATCTTTCTTAAACACCGCATGGATGCGGAAACCTTTTAGTCGCATCCCATATAGAAGCTGCGTGCCAATGGTTTTTTCTACCAGATCCAGTTAAGTCATGAGGAAAAGGCTTTAATCTATGTTCACTTACTGTAGAGAATTTAGAAATTTTTATGCTACACACATTCCATTACGGATCTTAGAAGAGTGTTAACATCATAAACTGCTATTTTTATGATCCCATTACCAATATAGTCCTCATTACTATTTGATCAACTCCAATTGAATTGGATAAAGATATTTAGTAGGTGAGAAGGTTGAATCTTATTTCGGTGGAATTCGATTTTGAAGGAAGGAAAAGGAAGGAGGATAAAGGAAAGAATGTTTTTCACTCACTTGACACCTCTGGAAACTATTCTTGTAAATCGATTTTTTCCTTAATGATTTGTAATCTGTTAGATTTGTTAGATTTTGTAATTCCATGCAATTGTATTTGTACGTACGAGTGATGTTTCCGGATGCATTCAGCTAATTTTTCTTAAAAAGACACCAGAAACAGAAGTCATTCTAATAGAGTTTTTTATTGTGTTGGGCAAGATATTTTTTTGAAAATTGTGGTTTGAAATATGTATTGTGGAATTATCGTCTGAAAATGGAAACACTTAATGAAATTTGAAACTAACAATGCATCTACAAAAATGTTGCCATTGCTTATAGCTCAAAATGAACTAAATTATCTCATTGTGGCTTATTAATACAATTAAGTAACATTTATCTTGTTACATATGTCACAATTTTTGCATAATTATTTATCAATATAAAATAATTCTAAACTTCAAATATCTTTAAAGTCTGCTTACAGGTATCTGAGCTAATAGCGATTACGCACAAAAATAGGTAACTTAATGTGAAATGAGAGTCTCATAAAATACACATTTTTTGTTTAACACTTTTCAAAGATGTTTCCACAAATCAATACTTATTTATTTCCTAATTCTAAAAATAGAAAGCGATTTCAAAAGTAATAAAATTATAAAATATTTGAATTATTAAATATACGTACGAAGAAAAGAAATGAATTAGAGTCTGCCAATACCTTTTATTAAGAACTATTATTCAAATTGATCTATTCATATTTATGATGTGGCATCATTTTATTATTTCAACAATGTTAAATATCTGAAATTTCTTCTTTCGAGTACAAAATGCAAGAACATGTACAGTACTAAAAGTTGAGCATTCTATATAATTATAACAGTTGCAAAAATTATATAGAATGCTCCATTTTTAGCACTGTACATGTTCTTGCATTTTGTACTCGAAAGTAGAAATTTCAGATATTTAACATTGTTGAAATAATAAAATGATAAAATGATGCTACTAGACTCAATTGCCATCACTATATATGAAAAAATTAATAAAATTAAAGTATTAATGTATTAATTAGTCCTATAAATTAATGAACATAATAAACAAATTTCTAAATGTAAATGTTCTAATTTTCTCTCCCGGTTTTTTCCACAATTAGGAAGAAATGACTTAAATAACCTGCTAATTTGCCAATTTCAATCAATTTTTATAATTAGGCTTAGAAAAAAATTGAAGCAATTCGTTAAGATGCCAAATACAAAATTATTACACAAATGATAAATAATATTTTCCATGTTTTTTTCAAAACACCTCATGATAAGAAAACCAATTAATAAAATCAAAGCATTATAAAATTATTCCTTAAGGATTCTTGATTTCCAGACATTTGTTAGACATTTACATGCCATCACTTACTGGAAATAATAATACGAAATGTGAGTTTTTAAGGATTTTTTGATAAAAAGTATGTAAATATGTAAAACTTTTGTATTGCTCAACATTTGTTTCTTTACTATTTTTAATTATTCCAGTTTAATATGATTTTATGTGTATATATATATATATATATATATATATATATATATATATATATATATATAATTTCAAGTTAGGAAATAAATCTCAAATATATATTAAAGAAGGAATCAGTATACTATTGAATAAAAAATAATGATGTACACCAAACCATATCTATACAGGAAAAAAAGCATTAGAAACGAAGAGAAAATGAATGAAAATACAAATGAAATTTAATTGTAATATAACAATAATATATATCACAGATAAACTTTAGGAAGAAAGTAAATGAAAGGAAATTTTTTTCTGTCAGTTTTATACGCTTCTGAGTGTGGAAGAAAATAAAAGGCATTTTAGGCATCTAATGTTTTTCTGTTACCGGAAAGGCAAAAGTGCCCCTTTAAGCGTCAAACAAAATACACATTGCTTATGGTGAAATTGCTGTAGCTGAAATAACTGAGTGAAAATTATTTGCTAGGTTTGATAATGACGATTTCAGTCCTGAAAGAATAAGAATGCCCTGGTAGGTCCTCCACCACCGATGAAGAACAGAATAAAACGCTGATAGAATAAACCATGCTATACGACACATAAATTAGCAAAAATATAAAATATGTTGAATTCCACCATTCACGAGTATTTTGTGAAGATTAGATAATTTGTAATAGTATTAAGGAAAATGACCTTTAGCCACCCTAAAAGAGTGTCTTTATTCAAAGAAGATTATGTTGTGTCTTTGGTGGGATTGGAAAGGGATCTATTATCACGAACTTTTAAAAAAAATAAAAAGATAAATTCAGAGAAGTTTTTCTTCCATTTAGACGAATCAAATTGAGCGAAAACGTTCAAAAATAGAGATTTAGAAGAGTATCAAGTTTCATCAGGACAATGCATGGCTTCATGTGCCTTTGATAACTCCATAAAAGCTGATATAGCTCGGATGGGATTTTCAACCCCTCCAACATAGTCACCAGAAATCGCATCCTCTGATATCCATCTATATCAATCATTACAAAATTCCCTTCTTGAAAAAACTTCATCTAGCTGATTGAGATAAAAAAAAAATCACGTAGAAAGGTTACTCAGAAACCCTGAGAGATTCAGAAAGGACAGGATTTTATAGTTGCATGAAAGATGAAAACAGATAGTAGAACAGAATGACATTTATAATTTAATAAATTTATACAAAATTTTAAATCTTCTGCGCTCCACATTTCCTTCAAAATTGGCATGGACTTTACGGACAACCTTACATATATATATATATATATATATACTAGCTGATACACGCTCGCTTCTCTGGACAGAAGATAATATAATATTTTGGTACCTAAACGTAAAATATAAAGAAAAGTTTCAATTTCTAAAACGTTAATGATAATCTAAATTTAAAATTGTAAGAAATTGATTGTCTGTAATAATGGTTATCCACGACTTTCAAATATATGAGAAAAATAAAATATTTTAGTGAAAACTCACCATATATATATATATATATATATATACATATAATATGGATAAAATTCCTTCCACCGTATACATGTTACCCATAGTATTGCCAAACATGGAACCTTTTGTCAGAAGATTCATCATGTGCTTAGCTTTCAAATGAAATACACTCTCAATGGCATCGTGTCTATCATAAGATTTACAACCTTTCCTCAAGGCATCTTTGTTTTCTGACCATTTAGGATTTCAAGTGACTGCAATCCTAAAAAAAAATGTCGTGAAGTCGGGACGGCCAAAATGTCTTATGTATGTCAGAGCATCTTGAGTTCGTTCATGCATGTAGCGAGGTCCTCCAGTAATCGAAGATTCTCTTGCGTGTGCTCTACTCCATAACTGGTCACCATTTTAGTATTTTTCAAAATCCTGCTCAGGTTTGGAGCTAAATTACACTTTCACCAACCGAGGGATTCCAAACTGATTTATTTCTATCGCTATATATGTAAGTTTCTTATTTTCGACATGCACAAAATTTCGCATGCAGAGCCTCTTCGCCAAAATCATGTCAATCCTCCATAAGCGCTTCAATATAAAATTATTTGGTATTTTTGTCATTCCGCACGGGCAACCCTCCCATCAAACTAATTGGTGACAATACACAGTATTCATATAAAAAAATATATTCCGTTTGGCGTCGGTCATATCATTTTTGGCGATAAAGTCGCCAAAATCACATAACCGACGGATAACAGTAGATTAATGGATGAAAATTACATTTTGGATAAGACGTCAGTAAAATTTGTTCTTAGTGAGCGTCTACATCTCGCAAAATGAGTAACTATGCTAAATTTCAAGTCAATCGGTTGTATAGTCTTTGAGATCTCGTAATGAGTCAGTCAGTGGTATTTCGCTTATATATATATATATATATATATATATATAACAGGAAAATACTAGATGACGTTACCAGAGAAGTGAGTTTGAAATTAAATTAAAGCAAAATGAGAAAGTAATGAAATTAAATTGTAAAAGAGAAGATTCAATTTTAATAAATTCAAACAAAGTTGAAGAGGCAGACTGTTGTTGATACCTTGTCGTTACAACACAAAAATGGAGTCAAAGATAAAGAAACAATTACTAGAATTATAAAAGCGTATCATTCATTCAGATAAATTTATGAATACTAAGAAATATCAAATATAAGCATTAAGCTCAAATTATATAGAGAGAAAAACAATTTTTAGCGATTATTATTAACGAATTAATTCCTTAACTTTGAAATTCATGTCCCTTTTAGCCATATCTAGTGGTATAGAAATTGTGTCCAACTGTAATCAAAATACGAAAAGTTAGTGAAGGTGAACTTTTTTTTGAAGACTGTACTGTGGTCTTGATTTAACCTTCTTTTTAAGGAAATTAATTTCGCTTCGCAACATCTTTGATGTCCATATCACAAATTGACAGTGCCTGGGAGGCAGATGGTACAGTCATCAAAAAAGAGTGGATTCAATAACTTCCGTAGCTTTTATGGCTGCAGGACAAAATTTATATTGTTGCTAATATTCTAAATAGAACTAAATTGTTATGTTAATGGGTTAAGTAATAAATATAATCAACACATTTAATTAATTTCTAAAAAGAAAAATCGATAAGGGATGCCTGGTTTGGGGTAAAAGTCTGATACAGAATGGCTTAAGTAGCGTATGTCACAAATGTCTCTTCAATTTCATCATTAGCTCCAGAAACATTCATAAAAATGTTAGGGGCCACATATTAGATTATTTTGATTATAAGAATTTCGGCAAAATGATAAATACATCTTTTTCGGCTCAAATTCTTTAGAAGAACATTTGTCATCCTAGTAGTTAGTTCTAATTAAAGTATTATTTGTATTATGTATTAAAGTAAATTGTCTTTTTGAATGAAATATATTAACTCAAAAGTAAAATGAATACTAGAAAAATATTTCCTTACTGTTTTAAGTCAAATTTAGAGCCGAAAATGTTTTAAATTTTGAATTATTTTTATTTATTTTAGTGTTAAAAACAGAAGATACTTTTACGCTTCCATATTCGTAGTAATATAAGAATTTGATAAATAGAACATTCTAACATTAAACTTTAAATTGTAAACACATATTCCATATCATAGAGTAAAATATATTTAGTAACGTCTTTCTCAAAATATGTTTTTAGGTTTCTAAAATACATTCTTCAAACTCTACTCTACATAGCGCTTATTTTTTCCTCAGAATAAATTGAAATTAATTTTTCATACAATTAGCATGACTTATTTCATATAGACACTCACAAATTTTAAGTATTGCACAATATTTATATAAAAGTTAAGGGAAATTTGAATTGTAAAATTTAAAAATGTGTGTTTTTTGAAGTTATACTTATTTTAAGAGTAAATCTTTTACGTTTACCAGCAATTTTGAAATGTTTGAAGTTGTAATCGCAGTACATTTACCTAAGATGAACCTAAAGTTGAGTGAGTGCATGACTTAGAAATGAAAATAAGTAATTGAATATTAATTACTTTTGTATATATATATACAAAAACATACGAGCTGAACATCTAGTGTCGAATTTCACAGAACCGTCAGACAATACTATTATTATATCACTCGAAGGATAGCTTTGAATCTGAGGTTTATGAGTGATTCAGAACATTGAAGACATTATTTTTGAAGAACATTGGAGTTGCTGAGGTAAGTTGGTGTTACCATTGTATGCTCCATCTAATAAACAACTCCAAAGAAATTTTACATTGCTTAGTTTTTATTTGAAAGACATTTGCTGCAAAATCGAAATTGGGTTTCTGCCAAATCGAACTGTCAGAGTCATTTTTATTGATTTCACACCGTCGATGAGATTATGATCCACCATTATGCTTCAGGAAGCAAGCCAGAATCAAAACAATGAGCTGTTTCCAGTGAATATGCTCTAAAAATACCGAAGATGGTTTCATCGACCGGAAATCATATAATAAACGATTTTTGTGAGGAGTAGCGAAAAGTATCATACTCAGAGACTTCTTAGAAAAAGGTAAAGCGATCATTAAGAAATACAACCAAGTTTGACTCCATTCACACTTCTTCGGTGAAAAGAAGTTCAATTTTTAATTTTAATAGCACATTCTCTCAGTGGATCTTAATAACATTCAACGAGGTTCTGGGAGGATAAATTCATTATCTGTAATCTCTCTCTCTTTCTTCCTTCTCAACTAAAATAACAAATCATTCAACTCAATAATTTTGTGAAAAGTAGCACAATAAACTTATGGTCTTCAAAGAGAAAATAATGAATATATCCTTCCAAGAGATCCTGATTTGTTAAGGCCATATTGGTTCCTAACATTATTTTTGATCTGTGTTTCTATATGCGTATATCTATCTTCTAAATTCCTTATGAATATTACGTTCTTATCTTATGCATTTGCCTAAATCTAAATGTAATAATAAATGCATTCTTACATAGGCATACATATGTGCATTAAAAATGTGATTTTTTCCATATTTATGGTGGTCAAATCAGTTCATCATTTTCTTAAATTAAAATTAATCCTCCTGGTTATTTTATTTCTAAAAATTACAATGAATTTAGAAAATGTCTTAGATTATTTTTGTAAGATAATTCTTCCTTTTTGTGCTATTTATTTCAGAAGCTCAGAAACATCTAAGTAAGATTTCATACAAATAATAAGCATATTTGAAATCAATTTTTCTAGAAAATCAATAGGATACAAATTTGACAAAATAAATCTTAATTTTTTTTTCTACTTTTAGTAACCACTTTTGTATCATAAACTTTATTATTATTAATATTTAAAAATATAAAAAGTTCTTTCAAGTACTTTGAAGTACCATAAAAGACTAAATCTAGTTTGTTTCTCTCATGCATTCATTAATGCTAGATCGTCTGTTATTTTGAATTACTTAGAAAGACTATTTGTGGTCACTTTGACCACATTAAAGAAATGGATAGTGAATGTTTGATTTTTAATACATATATAATTATTAAAAGTTAAATTTATAACATTTGCAGCACTTTAGTAAACTTTTACTCTACATAAAAAATAAAGCTCCCTTATTTTCAGAATAAAAGGAGCATTGTATTCTTTTATGTACTTGTTTCTTATTGCAGTTTTTATTTCGTAATTTGATGCAAAAGTGTATAACAACCGTTGTGATATTTTCTGCAAAGGGATTTTAAACATGAGGAACACATTTCTTTGATTTTATTTCGACATCACAAGCATTTACGATGTTGATTACTTGTAATTTTGGAAGAGCTAGGCAGGGAAGCAGGAAGAATGGCCTTACAAATAATGTGACAATGTTAGTTCATTTCTGAGGTTCAAATAAAGAATCTTCGAGAAATAAACGATGAGTTATACGCTCTTGATGAAATTCAGAAATATATAGCCGCAATATTTAAAATATAGTTAAATTGTAAACGGGTTCATTGATGCCAATCACATAGCGTACAATCGGCTCGTTCGATTAAGTAAATCTCTACCACAGTGAAGGTCTATATGTTTTGCTTGTTGTTTAGAATTATCAGCTATCTTAACGTTTTTATATACAGTTCTCAAGACGTAGTCACTTTTTTTTTTTTTTTTTCGTTTACACCGGTAAAATGTAAACGACTTTTGGGCATTCAATAGAAATTTCAATAAAACTCAATTGAGAATTGTATCTAGACAAATAAGTTGCAGTTGTTTTTGATTTAGACGCATTGTACCTGCAACAGAAGTGCCTTTTATCAACTATGTGACCAGAGGTTTCAGAGATGTAAAACCATTTACTGTTGTGATGCTCTTTCTCTTAAAAATAAATGGACCCATTTATTTCACAACGACATATTCACCAAGTTTCCCACATTTATCTCTCTCCCAAATGGTAAATTTATTCTGTTCAAGCCCCGAGTCGAATAAATTTTAATTTATCATCAGGTCATAAGAAATGCTTTGAAATGGCTTTGCGATCATTTCACAAAGTACTGGAGATTCCACTGTTGTAACCATAAGTAGTTTAAACCTACAGTAGCACATTGCTTCTTTTCCATAAACTAGTGTAAGAAATACATCAAACTCTTAAAAGTAAATGCCTCCTGAATCCAATTTTATTAGGTGGGGAGCACCTGCTTTTTGACGTTTTTGCATATGCTTCAATACAGATTTTCAAAACCGCAAATGGTAAGATAAAGCTTCATTTCCTCCAAAATGTTTCTGAACATACGGAGAATATCCTAGTTTTTTTTTCAATATGTTTCCTATATCATATCTCCAAGGTGAAATACAGCTTTGATTGGGAAATTCTTATGGAATTCCGTTTGTAGCATTTAACTTATCTCAGGAGTCAAGAATATACTGCAGGAGATTTTCATCAACCATTATTCTAAGGAATCGGTGCCTTTTTCAGGAGTTTTGCTTTCAGTTGGAATTTTGAAATCTGAGTCCCTTTTCACATACAATGACCCTTAAAACCATCATATTTGTGAATGAAATATAAAAAAGAAGCCGATGAGATAAAACGAAGATATATATATTTTAATAGAAAATGGCCCTAGTCTCGACTGTAGTCTTTTTAACCGCTGTAGACATTGAAGGTAGAACATTTATTTATATCCATGTTATAGAATATTAAAAGAAAGAATTCTAATATTTTAAAGGTCTCAAAACAAAATAATAAAATCCCGAAATTTGAGTTAGCTTATATGAATATCTTAAGAATAATTACTTCTCAAAGTAGTTTTGTGGTCCAAATGACCTCTCCAGTTTTTCTTGTGTATTTTGTCTGTATTATCTTTATAATAAAAAATAAAATTCCAACCAATAATTTTAAGGAGCAAAAATAGTATTTCAAATTATCTGTATTAAATACTAGGCCATCTATAAAAATAGCTGTGATGTTTTTCGTAAATTTTTTTATGTACAATATTTTTTTAGAAAAGGATTATAATTGTCCGTTTTGGGATTATATAATATCCTCTAATAAAACATAACCTTTTATTTTTAATACATTGGAAATGTGCATATATATATATTTAGACTTTAATTAAAAACACTTCTTAAATTTTCTCCTGTTGACAAATATTTAGTATTTATGAACAAAATTTAAAAATATATACTTTTGAAATTGTGCTTAACTTTTTTAAAAATATACATAAACACTGTTTAAATTTTAATTTACAGAAATCAAAACTATATTAACTGTATTTTTAAAACATTAAATTATTATTTGAGAGGAAATTATGTTATTAATAAAAATTAAATGAAATTTATTTTATTTAATTGTCATTTGCTTATTATCACTAGAATATTACTTTTATAATGATATGTAAATTACCTCTCAATTTTATTGCAAAGCTACTAATTTTTAGATAATCTCTTCGGTTTAAATTTCTAAAACTTTAATTGATTTATAATGCTTCAAAGGTATTTATTGCAAACTCAAACGAAATTCCTCCATTACATATATTCGAAGATAAATTCTAAATTAGAATAATCGACTGAATGATTTTATTATGATATCCGACTAAATTTTCGGTATCAAAGCTGACGCGTCAAAATTTAAAATGACGACGAATAGAAACTTTTGCCAAATGAGCTTAAAAGGTTCTGACGCAATTCCCCTTTGGGCACAAATGGAGAAGGAATGTGCTAAATGCTCCAAAAATGCCCCGAAAAGCTAATAACTGCCTTTACGAAGAGTGACAAATTTCGAATATTCTCATTTAAAGAGAACTAACTTTAATTACTCTTGAATTGAGAGCTTACAATGAAACGCCGAATCGACTGTTGGGAGAAATGAATCCACTTTCAGGCGATTGAGGATGAAGCAAACGTTTCTGTTTGTTTTTAAAATTGTATTGTATAAAATCAAATGTGCAAATGCGAGTTATTGTCTGGATTTATAATGTAAATCTTCCAATGTGATATCTTAATTTAGATTGGAATATAAAAGCATTAAATTATATTTACACAAATTTCATTTTTTTGCAAAAAGGAAACGAAATTGTTTTCTGAAATTGAATTAAGAATTTTAATGAAGTATAATTAATAACTAGACAAAAAAAACTTGAAAACTGTATTTTTATAAAGTATAGTGAATTTATTAAAATTTAATAACAAACATTTTTGAGAAACTGGTTTCAAGAATTCTTACATGAATTTGAATGCAATATTAGTAAATTATGATTTGAGATTGTGATTCATTTTTCTCATTTCAAAAGCTCGATAACTTTGCCTCGATTAAATATGAATAAGCATGCATATGATAATTTGAGATTCTGAGAATTTTTTTAAACAAGTTATCATACAGATATTTTTTTAAAAATATTCTTTCAGCAATCTTTCGGGAGAAATTACTTACAGAGCAGATATTTCTAATAAGTGAAGAAAATGATGCGTATAAATTTAACAATATGTTCGATGTATTTCTCAATCTCACAAAAATCATGCGGCTCATTAATCATTTTACGTAGAGTAAGTTCAGAACAAATTGATTTATTTTCCTTTTTGATACATTTTTCGAAGCGCAAACATACTAGATTCTTATAAATGTAAATAACCCAATTCGACTTGCATGTGTATGCAGATGGTTTATATAGAATCTGCATTCTAAACTAAAAGTCATTAACTACTATTCAAAATGAATGTGTTTTGTTGGCTCTGTTTGTAAATAAATAATATTATCATTATCTAAAGTAGATTTGTATTTCTCCCAAATGACTGGAATGAAGGCATTTTCCTATATAATGTAACTTTTATATATATTTATATACATGTGTGTGTGTGTGTGTGTGTGTGTATAATCCTAACTACAGAAATGGGGTACATGGCTCGTTTTAAAGAGGCCTAGGGGTTTTCTGGATTCAATAACAAAGTGGATTTTTAGAAGATAACATTTAATTAAACCATATAATATTGTACAGTATTTACTAAGTTAAAATATAACTATTGATTATACAATTAAAGAACTATCAGATCGCACGTCTTTCTCTGTTGGTCGGACTCTTCTATCTAGCTTGCACTAGCCGTGCTTGCGAAAAACTGGTGTTGGAAGGCGTCTCAAAAAGTAAAACTCCTACAGCTATATATATATATATATATATATATATATATATATATATATATATATTGCCCTCTGTGAAATGAGGCCAAAAAAATTTGACCGTACTTAAGGGGCTTAAGACCAACTTCACATTTTATTGGTGCCACATCCAGTTACCGTTGTCTTTTTCGTCTTTGATATTTTGTCATCTCAGCAGTGTCTTGAAAAAGTCGGTAAAGATACTGAACTCTATGGAGAGGAACATCTGATCAATTGAAAATAAAATAAAAATAAGCAAATATATTGAAGATAGAACCAATTATTCGGTGATACATAATGAATTTTCCTTATCAAAATCTACAGTTTCCAAAATTTGAAAAAAATTGTAGCGTTATCATTGCTGTTTATAAAAATATACGGACTAAGCAAAAACTCTAATTTGGAATGAGAAAAGGCAATACTTAGGGAGATCTTTTGAAATGGGTCACAATTCAGCAAAATCAAAACTTTTCAGTGACCGGAGTCATTATGAAAAAAGAAAGCAAATGAGTTTGCTAGACGTTTTGAAGAAAATGTTTCTTATGCTACTAATGACAGGTTGGACAGATTTAATAAGTGAAGCTATATTTCATGCTCTAAGGTAGTGGATATGGTCCTTAATGTTTATGCCTTGCACTTGGAAACCTGGAAGACTTAAATGTAACCCGATGTAATTCCGTATTATGAAGAGAATGTAATTTTAAGCCTTAATAAGGGTGGGTTATTTAACGAAATGATACCGAATCAAACTTCAAAACTAAAAAAAGAATGATACACTGCCGATAAACAGTAAAGAGTTAGAGAAACTGTTCTCATGTTTGCAAACGCAAAGGGGTCTGAAAAAATTAAAATAATCAAGATAACCACACTTTTAAAATATGTAGATGTTTTAAAAACAATAACTGATGCTACCAATAAATTACAAAACTGACTGAATATTTGGAATCGCTTCTAATTTACTTGAAGATATTCGTCCATAGAACAAAGGATTAATGATAAAATGTGCTAAATTGTGGACCTGATTGACAAACGCATTGCTAAATTCCATTACAAAACTTAAGTGCATCAAGATCGTTTTTTTAACTTCTAATATAACTTCAATGCTGCAACCGATTGATAAAAGTGTTATTCTGAGCCACAAATATTACAATAAATAATGAGTTTTGTGTATTTTAGAAAATGATATCATAGTAACAAACTATTATAATATCTCTCTCTTGGAAACTATCATTGTACTGTAATAGTCTTGGGGAAAGTATGGTTCCATACTACTTTGAAAGTAATGTGCAATGTAGTCGTTAATATAATAGCCCTTAGGTATTTTAAAACTTATTTTACGTTGATAATGCATTCATGATACACGTTATTTTGCATATAAAAGCTACATAAAAAGTAACATTCACAAATAGAGCACCGAGTGTCATGGTCTAGCTTTCATGAGAGAAAAATACAGAGCGCATTAACATGGCAAGACTTACTACGAAAACAGTGTGGTAATCCTCGCCAGGGTATTTATATGAACATCACGTAATTTATGATTAAGAACATTTAAAAATGGAGTCAGAGTAACAGTAAGATTCGCCAGATGACTGATTGGGATGAATTTCTTTGTTTTCGATTCTTAAATTAGTTATAAAGAAAAAAGAAGGTTATAACGTAGATTCATTTCACCCTATATATATATATATATATATATATCTTGATTTCTAATTTTAATAGTCTTCTTAAAAGATATTCAAACTTCTATGAACCTAATTTTATAGGTAACAATAAACTAAGGAATTTATTTTTGTTAATGAAATTTAACTGTTATAGGGATAAAAAATCAATAAAATGAATGCAGTAATTCTATAATTAAAGTAACTGAGATGTCTCCGAATATGAAAAAAAGAATTTTTTTTGCCACGTTTAAATAATATCCTCTTTTAAAAAATAAAAGTAAAGGGATTCATATTTTAGCATCGAAGTATTTGTAAATTTGTTCATTTGTTTGTGTAAAAATAGTCTTATTTCAAATAATAAATATTAATGCATGAAAACTTTTAATACTCAACAGCTATATTTGCATTTGTAAGTCATATATTTACCTTAAGACCATCTTACATTAAATCTAATACATTTTTCTTTTGTAACTTCAAAAATTTGCAGAATACTTTTATCTAAAATATTTTATACATTCAACATAATTACAATTTCGAGAAAAAGATTTCAGTAAAACCTTAAAACTTTTCAATTTTAATAATGAAATTTACAGTAATTTTTACATCAATCTTGTTTCATACCTAAAGTGTGTGAGTGTTTATTAGCAAAAAATTACTTTCACTGTATAAGAAATCACTCTATTTTTTATAATGTGAACAATTTCAACTCAGTGGATCAAGTAGATTTTGAAAAAAAAATTACTAGAATATTAAAAAAACACATTTTGAGAAAAATTTATATATAGATATTTTTTCAGATACAGATATGTGTATAGTTATTAATTTTGAAATTCTATTTTTGGGAAAACTATTTCTCAAGCTGTTACAAATATTATATATTTAGAATCAATAAGGCGTGTGACATTTTTTAACCACACGATATAAATATGCAGAATTTGTAAATTTTAGATTCTCATTTACCACAACAAAGGAAATCTAAATAAATAAAATGCAATCATGATAATGTGTCATATACTAAAAAGGACTTAGAAAAATAAATTATGATTTCGATATAAAAATTGATATTACTTTAATGAATTATTTTCCTCACTTAGAGTTAATTCTTTTTGACCAAAAGCCGTGCAATACGAACAAATTATCTCAAATCTTTACAAATGTATTTTACATACATTTTATAAATCCTTCACTTTAGTGATTCATTGAAAGTGAAAAAGAACTGCTTCTAAAAGAAGCACTTAATATATATATACATATATATATATATGTATATAAATCATTATTGAGGATTAATGTTTATTATTATTGTTATTATTGAAGCCATATCCTTAAAATGAATTGTAAGTGTTCAAAATTCTTTTTCCACTTATGAAAATCGTGAAGTAAATGAGCCTAGAACTAAATCTTTTAAATTTATGCATGATCTCTTAAAGTGCAAAATCGTAAATCATAATTTCTGTAACTGAAAAATCCTTAAGTTATTGAATATCGAATAAGAATATAAAATTTTATAATTTTCAATGAATTCTGATGTTTGATATTTTTCTGTGAATTCAATATTTAATAGTTATCTATTTTACACGCCATTGGTTTTAAAACTGTATGTAATAATTCACATCTAATATTGTTATTAATTAATTAATTTTATTTATTTTTTATTTTTATTTAATTAATTTTTGTTTTAATTTCATTTTTATTTTATTTTTTTCTTTATTTTTTTTAATTTTCAATTTTTTTAAAATATCTATTGATGTAGACATCATTGAGAAGTGATTAGAATCAAAATTCTATATCGCTAAGTGCCTGAATCTTCTATATGTTACAAGGAACTTATTTTCAAAGCCCCAATATATAAAAATAACTCAGAAACACTAAGCAGAATTTTAGGAAATTTGAAATTCTTGCTTATTTTATGATGAGAAATGTGTTTTTGAAAGAAACGGATTCATTAATGAGAAAGATATTCGTAGAAATAAAATAACTGTATTAATTAACACATTAGTGATATTATTTAGTTTTCTTTTATCAATTAACAAAAATATCAATTTTGTCGTATTGCGATGATATATGCTAGAGTTATTCAGCATGTCCCATTTCTTGCAACTGTACATATATAATCATTCTTCTTTCAAACAGCAGAAGACCTTCAAAATTTTGTTAGAATCATAATGCTGAATAAGAAACACCAAACATTCAGTTTCAAAGTAATGTTAGAGTATAATCTCTTTAAATTTCTGTATTTATTTTCACAATAAATTTCACTCTATAATTTAAATTGATTGAAGGTGTTTATTTAGTTAATGAATTATAACCCACACACACAGGATTAAGTAAGTTATTGTGTATAACATACAATTCTATGTAAAAACAGACTATGTAATAACTTAACAATTTTTAGTCTCCCTTAAATGTTTTCACAATTTATATTTAAATGCTTAAAGCTAAAATTCTTTTCAGAGATTCGAGATCTTGAACGGAAATTTCCCTACTCTGAAGAAAATAAATTACATGTTAGCTTTGATATAAATACTTTTTTTTCAAATTGTAGGGAAATAATATATGAAGGTAAATATGTTTATAGATACAAAATATATTGTTAAATACTGTATATTTATGTATTTCTTATATAAATACGTTGAATTTAAAGTCAATATGGGAACCTAAATTGTCTTAAGTTTCTTTAGCACCACAGGAAGATTGCAAGGCCTATCCTTATTCAACAAACAACAGTATAACATTCCTCGCGAAAGGTATGATGAAATCAAGACACAAAAATTCCCGATTAAAACTTGTTAGCAATGCGTACACTGTTCTCTATATTTATTATTGTTCTCTCGAGAACTTCTAATTATTTTAATCATACAGGCAAAAACCTGAAATAAAATTAAAAATTTTAAGACACAACAAAGTAATGTCATCAGTATAGTTTATAAAATAATTTTAATTTTCCTTCTTTGTGTTTTATAAGAACTGTATTAGGAAAATTATGAAGAGCATTTAAATTCCTCAAATAGTTTGTAAGTAAATAAAAAAAAATTCTTTATAAAGTTGCTTTATAACTAAGTTTTTCTAAACGAAGTTGTTTAAGTCTAATCAGATAACCAATTTGAAACAATTGTAGAAAAACTAGGAAATTTGTGTATCGCATAATTCATTTGCAGACTCATTATGAAATTGCATTTGACTGCAACATCGAGTCTTTGTTAGTTACTTAACACTCATGTGAATACAAAACTCGTTACTATGGAAACCAAACATTTGTTTGTAAAGCAGGGCATCAAAAAACGGTTTCTTCTGAGTTTCATCAATTAATTCGGAGTAGTTCAAATAACTTTTAAAGACAAATTTTGTATATATATATAAATGGGTGTGGGCGAAACGAATGGACAGAGAAACTTTTTAACACAGATGAATATCTATAATTATTAAATAACATAATGATTTTGTTTTGTACCAAAGTAAACATAAATGTCTTGAAAAAATATTTCTTGCCAACTTAAAGCATAATGCTTTACTTTTGATGTGTGATAATTTAACAATTTATTACACTCATCATTACTTATAAAAAATTAGATGCTTAATAGTTTACTATTTAAGACACAATTCAACAATTATTGACGTACCTCGTAGCTTATATAAAATGAAATGTTTTAAGACTTTTAATATTAACAAAGCCATGCATATTAAGAAATTTTTTTTAAGAAATTGCCAATGATAATTTATTGAGAATTACTAATATTATATACTGTATGTTTATTTTCCCCCTCCAAATTACTGTAATTCGGCATTTATTAAATTTTATATTTCTTTTTTAAATTACGATTGAAAAATATTTTAGAAACTATTTTTGGAAAGACCCATCAGCCGCGTTTTCGCATTGTTTTCACTTCTTGAGAAGCAGCAAAATTAGTAACCACTGTTTTTCATTTTCAACCGTGGAAACTGGTAAAATTCCTTTAATGATACGTCTAGAGAAAAAGGATAGGGTTCAGTGGTAAGATAACATTTGCCAAACTAGATGCTTTTTCACGATAAGGGATTAATATGCAACTAAAATCCTTCGTATCCTACTAATTTTTCAGATTATTTGCATCTGATTGCATCTCCTAGCCGTCTAAAGATCTCCACATGAGGCTCCTTGTTGACACTTATTTATCTATTTAAACGCGCAATTTATTGAACCTGCTCCTCTAGGGTGAAAGAAGAAAGAGTATACTTCGAAGATCATCTTCTGTGCTTTTGCGACCGAGAAGAAAACATTCGTACTACTAAAAAACTAACCGCATTTTTTTTTATCCTTACATTTCTGTACGATTTTTCCACATCTCTAATATCTAGGATGGGGATTTCTTCAGCTAAACGCTGAACTTGATGTTATTATGCTTTTCTGATGATGATATACTCGAATCTGAGAATGAGAATACCGTTTTGCCTCTCCCTCCTACGAAAGAAATTATCTCAAAGTCATGGAAGTGGTTGCCTGGTGGCCTAATAATACTGCCAATTCGAGAAAGAGATGTCTTCCTTCCACCGGACACATGTTCAACTGTGAGCATTATAAAGGGAACATTTTACACGACGATAATGATTTAAAAATGTTGCGTAAATATTCGATTTTTTTTTACTTGCCAATAACAAGCAAATACAAATGAAAAAACTAAACCAGATAAAATAAAAGTGACCGAATTCATTGCCTCATAAATTGAATATAACGCCAATAAAGCGCCGTTTATGAGTCACCTTGATGTAGTACACAGCGATGGAGGTGATTTCTATTCATTGGATCTGCCGAATTGTAGAGAGGATAGCTAAAGGTCGTAGGGATTTCAATGATATATGTTTGCTTAGTCAGACAGTCATGACCCGTCAGGTGATAGAATTGAGCAACAACTCGCCGCCGTGTTTTTCTGGAAAATGTCACGAGATCTTCAGCTGTTCAACGCGTTTATTTTATTCTACTTTGAATTAATAATTCGTAATTTTTATCCATTAATTTCTTGATATGCAGCCTTATAGAATGGAAAGACTAAAATCCTTGTTTGAAGTAACGAAGCCCATATGTTTTTTTTTTTCCCTTAGAAACAGCTCCTGCAAATATTGCGGACACTGGAGGATTTTCTCTGATGAGGATGAGCTAGTTGAAATAATGGCCTGAAATGCGGCTCGAGAATCATAAAATAAGACCAATCTATCAAATTTATACTCAAAACAAAATAAATATTTCAATCCAATCGGATAGACTCCTTCGTTAAAAGGTGTTCGATATTTCCTAGTACAAACATAGAAAGAGAATGAGTTCGATAAGACTCCTGAAATTGTATTAGTGATATTATCATACAAGAAAACATCTGTGTATACATGCAACCATTGAACTTCTAGGTACTTTGTGATCATCGTTTCTAGAGCATAGCACCTCAAAATATCTATAAACTCCTTTCTATCACACAGTTTCGTTAGACTTTCGTTAGACTTTTCGTTAGACTTTCGTCACTTTCTATCACAAAAAACAGAGAATTGTGTCAATTTGTACAGTATCGAGTGAATAAGATGGATTTGTAACCTCCTGAATATCATCTGGCAGTTAAAAATTTCATCTGGAATCTTAAAAAACTGAATCTAAATATTTTTGAGTGTTTCAACTTTTTTTTAAATTTATAATTGAACTCATATATGTACATGAAATAGGAAATATACACTAATATTCAAAATTAAGAAAAATTGACTCTTAAGATAAATTTTAAAAACTCACTGACAGTAAGTTAAAATTAATGATCCCTAATAAAGATGCACATTTCTTGCGTTGATTGCGTCAGAGTAGAACGACGTAAGAAATGTATATTTAGTAGAAAATGCTTTGTTAGCACACAAGCTAATTTTCACTCTTCGTTCGTTCACATACATTAACGACTTTCAATGAGGTTTTGCAACTTTACTTGGAAATGTTTTTAGTTATTTCTAAACATTGTGGTGTATTCTTAAATTTTTACGAAGACTGTACAAAATTATTAATTAAGAGTAAACTGTTTAATTCTAAGAGAAAACAAAAGTCATCTGATAACAATTATACTATTTAATATCATGTAACTTAAAATTATCTTTTGAAATTAATTTCCAATACTTTGAACATACATATCTGAAAGCACAATAACTATAAGATACCAAAACAAAGTTTTAATCACAATTTATAAATGATTTATCTATTTTTCCTTTTTTCAAATCACAGAAAATCACAATTTTTTTTTTAATTTCATTAAATTTCAAGCGAATGATTTTGAACCGAATTTTTTGCTTCAAAACTGATAAAATTGAGACAGTATCGGCAAGTGAATCCACTTTCAGCAAAACTACTGTTAAACATTTCTATAACTCGTAAGTTAAGTTTATTTGAGTAATAAAACTGGCCCAAACGTAAATGTATGTACATAAATACTAAACATATCATCACGATTAATAGATATACTGTTTTGTGTATTCTTTTTTTAAATCATTGCCTTTAATAAATCACCTATATCTTAAAAATGATTGAATTTTATTTACATTTTAAAAAAGAATAAATGAAAAATATTTTCGTATTATATGAACAATGAAAATGTTGAAACCTGTATCTTAATACATTACCAGTTTATTTATGAGTCGTAAATGAAAGGCTTAAAAAAATGATAAAAAACAGTTTTTTTTATTAAATGAAAATAAATGTAATAGAAATATGAATTATCTTTTATTTAAATAGAAAGAAGGAGAAAATTAATTACTATTATGATTAAATCAAAAGCATGACTTTTACATAAACAAAGCAGGAAAATGCTTTTATTTTTAATTCACACGAATGGAATTTCATCTTAAACCAAAGTGGAAATACGGTTCAAAATTTTACAAAATTTTGAAATAAAAGAATTTGATATTATCTTTATATAATTTTGTAGCACAAATTCTTTTATTTCTATTTGTTTGCTATTATCAAATTCTTTGATTCTTATATTTGTTATTTTTCGATATATATATTGCTTTTCTTATTAAATTATTTTTGTATGTTTGTTGACTTTTCAAATGGATTTTAAACTCAAATCCATTTAGAAAAAAAATGGTTTCTTATGTGTGTTTTCTGTTTTTATATTGATAAACTCATATATAAATTCATATTTTATATCGTTTATTTTAAGTATTGGTTCTTTTTAAGAATTGTATTATTTTAAGCAATTAAGTCGTTATTACATTTTAATTATTTATTATTTATTTTTCTTAATAGTCTTAAATTTAATGATCCGTTACATTAATTAATATTTTTTCTTTCTCCTTATGTCCTTTCATTTTTAAATTTAATTTTTTACAAATCAGTAAATATTGTATTCGTATTTAACTTTCTCAGCAATTTATTAGTTCGTTCAACAAATATGAAATATCATGTGTATATTTTAATAGATCATAGTAATAGACTAAACGAGGATTTCTTGAAATTGTTTAAGCAACATCGAATATTTTACTATTTAATTTTTTTCGAAGTTCAGCCATAAAAAATATGTCTTTTTTCCATTACTCTTATCTTACTTCCCGTTTTATTTTTGTTTTGGCAGTAGAAACAAATTAGGAAAATTTACTTTTTGTAATATATATATATATATATATATATATATAACAAAAAGAAGAAACAAAAAGTCAAATACTTACGTTTTTCATTCGATTAGTGCCACAAAAGAAGTTGTAATTCAACATTTCTCCCCCTTCGAATGAATTTTGGTTTTCCTTAAAATTCAGAGGTTGAAAAAGTTTCACACGAATAAAAAAGTTTTTATATAGGATTTCTATTCTATGCAAGTTTACGAGAAAAATTGATTTTCGATAGTTAACATACTAGTTTAAATTGTTTATATGCAAATCAGTGATGAGTAAATTTTGTATTCCTATGACAAATTTAAGGGAAAAAGTAGTGATTTTACTAAGTATCACTCTATTGTTTAAGCAACATCGAATATTTTACTACTCTTAAATTTTTTCGTAGCTCAGCACTAAAAAATATGTCTTATTTCCATTATTCTCATCATACTTCACGTTTTAGTTTTGTTTTTGCGTAATTAAAAGTACAAAATTTTTAATAGAAATAAATAAAAAATTACGAAAAGCTTATGAGCAAACATTTTAATTATAGTTGTTATTTTCAAAACAAAAACAAAGTAAGTGTTTAATTTAGCTTAAATTAAATTGTACGTGTTTTTACATTACTGTAAGAATATTCATCAATAAGTTTCAAACCACTGATTTTCCCATTTTTAAGCGCAGCATATTATTTTAATAAAGGAATACTAGATACGTATGAGGCCGGAGTAGCCTAGTGGTCATGGTTTCGGATTCGTGGCCGGCGGTTTTCGTTCAGTTGCGGGTTCGATCCTTGGCCGCCAAAGACCCTGCGTGTAGCCGGGGCTGATGCCCGTTAAATTTGTCGGGGCCTAAAGTTCTCCCGATAATGTGGTGTGGATGTTAGGAGAGGGGTACCAGCTCAGTTGTCATCCTCGTCACTTGACCGTGGTTCAAAATTACAAGGTCTGTCGTCAATAGCCCTCATGTTGCTTCTAGTGTGACGTTAATAAAAACTAAACTAGATACATATATAACTAACTATTAAGACTAAAAATCAAACAAATAAATACAATAATTAAAAACCGATTGTTTAAAGTATGGCAAAAATAATATAACTAGTATTCCTCAGCCGAATCTTAAAAAATTATGAAATATGACCTTTCTGTAATTTAAATGTTTTAAATATGAATATGATATACTAACTCCAAATAACAATATTAATTTATTCTAATTTTAAAATATGATAAATTAATAATAATGAGCTTTTTAATTATTAATGATACATTTACTGTGTTATGATAAGTAAAATTTCAGAATTAAGAAAAAATATATGAGCTACAATTCATTTGTAAAGGGGAATATAATTATAATTAAATGCAGAAGTACTTTTACATTTACAAAAACGTTTCTGAAAAATAAAATGCAGATATCATAACTAATCACAAAAATGCTTTCAGAAAAGCTTGCTTCTCTTTTGATCAAACTGAATCAAATTTGCACTAGAGGAAGATAAATTTCAGGAAATATAATACTAATAATTTTGTTCCAGTTATAAGAGATTATTCACGAACAACTTTGAAAAAAAAATGGTTTAGTTTCTAAGAATCATTCAAAACATTATTTTTTGTTTCAAGTTTAAAACCAATTTTATGGCCGCAGAATCTTAACTCATTAATGCATGTCCATATGCAACCGCAACAAACTCAAATTCAATATGTCAAAGGAATCGATTCAGAGATTTCATATTATATGACTAAGTTCACATTATATATAAGTCCATATGAACATATTTGTAATGCAATGGAATGCTGATATTGAACTATCAAAGCCTTTTTACATCTCAAATGTTTAACCTTTACAAAACAATTGAATCTTTATAATACAGTTAAGTCTTTTAAGAACTGATATCACGCTGTAACAATTGCTTTATGACGTAAATAGTTACAGTAATGTTTATCAGTTATGTTGACATTATTACATTGAAGAGCTATGCTGAAGGAGTTCAATAGAATTCAAACCTGAAATGGTTGATAATAATGAAATTGGAGCAATATTTTTTTCTGCAAAAATGATTGCACTTATCTGAAGTTTCAAATAAAGTATAACATACAAATTCCCACCAAACATTTTTAATTTAAAATAAATTATTTCTACCTGAAATCTTTTAAGTATTTCACGAATAATTTCGTCTGCTTGATTTAATTTTACATCAGGACTTGACCGCTTTTCAGATAGATCTCATAGATTTGAAGCTTTTAAACTCTGTAAAATGACGAATATTATATTTAATTGGCTTCTCATGCTTTAAATCTCGCCATGTCTACTTGTAGAATTTGAATTCTGTCTAATTTTCCGAGGATCAGGCTCCCTAGATTTTAACTTTTAGAGAATTTTCAAAACCTGGACTTTGACCTGCTACAAAATGCTATTATTTCTGAATTTTATTTTTTATAATAAAGTTTATATGTGTAATAAGAATCCACCTATTAAAATTCTGCATATTGAGATAAATACATATTTTTCACATACCTAATTATGGATGGAATATTAAAATGCGAAATGATAATGGCAAGATCCTGAAGAAACGAAAAGAATATTTCTTAATATTAAGCTGTAACTGTTACAGACGCGTGTAGTTAAAGTATAGGATTTCAGAAATTTTAGAAGCTCTATCCGTCTATTTTTGATCAAAAGTTTTGGTCACTATATTTCTATTACGTTTCATCCAAAAGATTTACACAGATGTGTTTCCTCAGTAGTAAGTTTTTGGGTTGTGTTTCTCAAAGTTGATTACTGTTATTTATACAGCCTATAACTTTAGATATCCCGATGCTTTGATATCAAATGAACTTATCTATACTCCTTATGAAATATATATATATATATATATATATATATATATCCGATCACAACTTGCGTAGGATATACGAATCAATAGAGAGTGCAAATCTAAATCCTTACCAAAACTAGTATCAGTGAACTGTCTAGGAGAATCATTTCATACATTGGATCGTCATCTGCAATTCAATAAAGGGGCATCTCATGCAGTGGCAAATTTGGATATCGAAGTTTGACTTACTTTCATAAATTCTATTACTATAATTTTTATATCGTCTTAGTTTGAAACTTAAATTTTGAGAATGTATCATTTATGTATATGTATCTATTTAGATAAAGAATATTACTAAATAATTACATGCTAAAATATTTTTGAAAGATTATTGTTCAATTAAGAAACAATTTATATGGTCACGTGCCTAATCGCAAAAACTTTTGTGCAGTATTTTCTGGAAATCTCACGTCGATACTTAAAGAAAATTCAAAGGTAACGCATTTGAATCTCAATATAAATTTATTGAATTACACAAGTATTTTATTTCTCATTATCTTTTCTTTATTACTCGCACTGTTTAAAATTTTTAACACTCTAGAAGTTTCCGGGTTTCGACTCTAAACCTTTATATCATAATTTCTTATAGTTTATAGATCTAAATGTTTGCCTATACAAAAATTTTGTAAAACCGTAGATGAAAGAAAATTGGAAAGATTTCTATTTCACAAGTATCATGGGTGGCATAAGAGATTTCTATTGATGTTTCAACAAATTAAGTTTTCTCAAAATCATGATGCATTATGTTGACATAATGAACCATGACACCCTTCCGATTCTCCAACGTTGTACCAAGCTTGTGGATTTTTATAAATATCTGCTTTAATTTTTCTAATTTTGAATAATACTTTTCCACAAATTTATCATCTTATTAATTAGTAGAAAATCATAAGATTTTACAATTATTTTCCTGACTCGGTATATGCACAGTATTATTTTCTTGGCTTATAATCACCTTTAAGCACTGAAAAACACTTTAATTCTTTCGTCTTTACTATTTTTTTTCCATAAATAATGCATATATTTCTTGCTGCTTGAATTATATATATATATATATATATATATTAAAAGTAAGAGTATAAAATGTGTCCTCTGTCCAATATTATTCTAAAAATATCGTTTATTATTTAAAATTTAATATGCCTAATGTAAAGAATTCACTGAACAATGTTTTAATAAATGACCTATTAAATATGAGAAAGATTAGTATTTCAAGTGTTAATCAAGAATTTACTTTAAAATTGAAAATTAATACATATATATTTAAGCCAATAAATTGCTAAACGCCTAATACTAAATCTGATTCACACAAAAGTATTTTTGAATATATATATAAATATAATAAAGTATATTTGAATAAATATAATAATATAAGTGATTCAATAAATGGTGATTCGGTTAAATAGTTGAAAACACTGTGAAAGTATTTTTAAATAAATCTTATAATTAAATAAATCACATCACAAAAATAGGAAAAAGCATAAGTCTGAATTTTGTAGAGGAAAGGTACAAACGATTAAATACTATTTGATAACAGATGCATTAAGCACATTTTTAAGATTATGCATTAAAATATTCTACATTCTCTTAAGTTTTATCAAAGAATTTCATTAAAAAATACCTAAACAATAACATAAAGTAAGAATACCTACTTTCCTGTATTTCTATTTCAAAGTTTCACAGATCTTTTATCGAAATATACATTAAGTAGAATAATGCCATCAGCTTTAAAATAAGTTTTCAACCAGTATATTTTTATAAACGGTAAGGGTAAAAAATATTTTCTTATACTCACTATAACACTGTAAGACAGAAAACGATGTAACTGATTTCCCAAGATAAAGATTCTCTTCCTTAGCTCTTCACAACTCTTTGTGTCTCTTTCCCCCTATTTTTAATTTCTTAATTTATTTCCTAGGAGATTGTTCGAAAGATTCTTACTGGTCTTGTTCTCAGAGGAACTCTTTAGAATCACGAATTTTTGACACATAACTAATTTATTTTAAATCTTAATCTTTAATCTTTTATGTTGATATTAAAATACGTGAAATGACAAGAGCTTCAAAATATAAAGAAAAAAGAAAGGGAATTTTGTTGTTGATTTTTGTAATTTTGTAACAAAAATTAAAATCATATCTCTTCCCAAATTCATATTGCTTGTCATTGTACAGTAAAACTATAGAAAATACATGGTATTGTAATTAATTTCTTAGTGACACAGTAACAAAGTTTTATATCTTTAATTAGAACTATTTTAATAATATTTATTTGATTTAATTAAGTGGAATGTATGATATCAATTTTATTTCATGTAATAAATCGAATTCCTGAAGTATGAAATTTTAGTAATAACTTGATAATTACGAATAACTAATGAACATTAGTTCAAACCTTAAACATTATGATGCCTCTATTAGTGATTAACTTTGGACAACACCCTTTATTGCTAATGATCAACATGAAACTACTTATGAATGACATTTCATGCGGTAATCAATTGATATTAGTAATTCAAATTTAGTACTGTAAGTGTTTTATCAAACAAATTATTTGATTTTGATTCGATATTAGGCTATGCTTATTTTAATTATAGGAGTGAAATTTCATCTAAGTTTCCTTTATCTTCCATTTTCAATAACTCTGAAGCAAAAATTATTGTTAAATAAGTTTTGAAAAGTTGTAAATATATAGCTAAATTAGTTCAACAGTTAAGAATACAATTCGTAATTAACATAAAATTTCAAATTTTTAAAGAGTGTTAGAAAAAGAAAACATAAAAGAATTAAAATCATTAATTTTTTGGTTTGAAACTGCACCATGTATTACTAAACGATTATTAGAATCCTTGTAACAACAACAGGTAGAATAGGTGATTGAAAAAGATAAAGTATGAAAGTAATTAACTCAGAATTTGAAAATAAGAATTTCTTAAGAATAAGAAATAAAATGAATAGTCTTTGACAATGTTCATGACTTATAAGATATCAATTGTGCAACAAATAGAAATTAAAATTGTAATTTTGTAAAGTTTCCAACTTAGATAACATATTTATGGTTTTCTGACCTTACAAAGAAACTTTTTTCTTTATAAATAAACTATATAGCAAAAAGAATTAAGGTCAAATTGTTCATTATGTATTACATTTCCTAATGATTCAAAAATAAACGTTATCATTCATTTGATTTTAATTTTTAATTGTGTTTCAAATATTATATCGCATCATATAACCCCAAAATTATAAAGTACAATATCGGATTATTTTATCATTTCTCTAATATAATTATAGTTCAAAAATGTAATGAACAAAAGAATAATGCAATAATAACGAATATTTTCACCTATAAAACATGAAGATGACAATTTCAAGATTTGGAATTATATAAGAGTAAAGAAATATAAGAAAATAGTTGAAATATGATATAAATAAAGGTGTAAAACTTTTAAAAGACATAATGACATTCGAAATGACATCAAGATCTATTTTTATCTGATTTCTGCTTGCAAAGCATAAAGAAAATAATCTGTCAAAAAAGTATTACTACCTACCAACAGAAAAGCAAAAATCAGATAACGAAAAACATAAAATAGATATTTAACATTAGTTACACTGTAAAGGAAATATATTATATTACATTTTTTCATCACTTCTTAAATTTTAAAATACTCAATAAATTTTCAAGTACTCAAGGTTTTTATTATAATAGTGAACATCAAATTTTTCCATCAATTTCCGTTTTTAGTGATTTAATTTTAGACTTTACAGTTGAAAAATTTCTTTCAGAGTCAATGAGATACTGTTTCGTATTTTACACTCATAATTCAATTTACTGCTTGTCTATTGCATTCACTGAAGCTCTAACAGGCTTCTCCTAACATCTCATTTAAACTGTAAATTAAATGTTCAAGCAAGATCTCCTCTTAGCTTAAAATTGAAGTTTAGCTTTCTCCAACTTTCAGTGGAAACTCCGATATAATTAAGCATAACATTGAAGTCCAACTATTAAGCACAAATTGGGAGAACCGAAATATTTAGTTTATAGATCAAAAGAGGTTCCTAATTTTCGATGTTTAAAATTATGTAAGAATTTAATTTTCATAGTTGAATAGTCATTTTTGAATATTTCTATTCTCATCAGTTCTCATGATATTTTATAATGATATCTATTCTGAATCACAAGATATAATTATTCATAAATTCATTGGTTCTGATTCTCAAAGAATTGCGATATCTTAGAAAATGATACAATTTGAATAAAATCTTCTTGCAGTAATATTTTCCACATAATAAACATATGCAACTGAAACACAGTAGAGTTCTACAAGTTTAATAAGTTTGAATGGGTTGGAACAATCAATTCAACAAACAGAGTCTATAGACATTTATTTATAGGTTAGTCATATATGTATATATTGTATATATATATATAGCAGGATAATATGTATGTATATATATATACACACACACACATATATACATATAAGGTGTGACTATTAAATAACGAGTCTGATGTTGCTACAGAAGTAATATGCATGAGCCGAAAGCTAGCGATTAGTAGCTGTTTAGCGTGAAGCTTTCTCTTTTGAATACAGTTCCTCTAGTTTCTGTAAACAAATTTGTATACCCATTGCCTTCGTTTGGAATTATTTTTTTGTTTTGTTTCGCCGGAAGATTGATAAGGGAGTAATGAATTGTCATGACATTTCTCATGAAACTTGCTAAACCCAATACACTTAATTTATTGAAAGAAGTGTATGACAATGAATATTTATTGCGTGTGCGTGTTTCTGAATGGTTTCATTGTTTCTAAGATGGCTGAGAAGACGCACTCTTCCACTTCTAAAACGAATGATAATGCTGAAAAAAACGGTAATCTAATTCGATCTGGTAGTCGGTTAAGTATTCAAGTAATTACTGAGAATGTAGGAATTGAGAATGAATCCGTACGGTAAATTTTTCCATCAATAAAAGGCACTGTACAGAGGTTTCCAGCCGTACACAGTATCCCATTCTTACACCATTCGCCCTATTGGAAGGAGCTTGAGTCATGCGACTTCTGTTTCCTAAGTTGAAATATATATTAAAAGGAACAAGACTTGGGTCGATGAAATTGTAAAAGATAAAGTGGAAGTTTGTCCTAACGGAGCTGAGAGAATAAGCCTTAAAGCATTTTTTCGAACAACGGAAGATTCCTTCGAATCGTTTAAGGGATAGAGAAGGGGTATATATTGAAGGTAATTATAAATAAATATGTATAACATAAAAACAAAATGTTTTACAGTGTCATTCTCATTATTTAATAGACATTCCTCGTATGTACTTTTCTGCAGTGTCATAAAAATATGTAAAATAAAACGTATTAAGAACATTAAAATCACATATAAAATTTTATTCATTCTATAGCAAATTATTTTCATGATATTTTCTGTTTTCTTATGTTTTAATCATATTTTTCAATAAAATGTTGAAAAGAAGAAATCTTGAACCAATTTCTTATTGTTAATGACGAAATGAAAAGTAAATTATCATAAATAGATGCTGTAACACCTATCATGTTTTTATTACATGAGAATTTAATTTCGGTATATTTAGTATCATCAGTAATTGATTTTATAATTACGCTGCATAGATATCGATAATTCTGAGCTATATATATATATATATTATATATACAAACACACACATACACACATATATATATATATATATATATATATATATATATATATATATATATATATATATATATGTGTGTGT
>BMAW01118792.1:0-56909 GCA_019974015.1 Nephila pilipes
CCATTTGCAATATTGAAGATGAAGAAGCTCGATTTTTGTTGATTTTGCAAAAAATATATATATAATTCTAAAGTTTCAAATTTACTCGGACTTTAAAATTATTTGCTTGGATCCAAGAATTTAGACTTCAAAATCTTGTTGAACAAGAAGTTTATCAAATAGCACTCTTTTGAAGGGGAGGGGGACCAGAAGAAATATATCTCTGCTCTTGAAATATTTTCTTTCCTATACTTTTTAAGAGATTTCCTTTTTTTTTTTTTTTTTTTTTTTCATGGAATTGAGTCAGAGCATAAATTTTTGGTAATAAATGTAAATGTTTTTGGCAAAATTTCGAGGTACTGAAAATACAAATATTTCATAAATTCTGATGGTTTTATAACAATTTATCGAAATTTTACCCCACAAGATTCTATTGTTAATCAACTTGATATTTAGGAATTAAAATAATTAAAATTGCATTAAAAACGAAAATTAACAATTTGTTTACACGAGTTATATATACAAAAAAATCTTATTTAGATCTTGAATTATTTTTCTATAAAAATAAATACTTTAAACAAATAACGTTACTAATAATGTTATTGTTAGCTGTCCCATGGGAGAATCACTGAGTAGATTAAGTGAGATACATCGGAACTTTCTCTTGACAGGGTCGCCCTGGGCATGTAACTAGTCCTAATACCCTACTAAAACTAAATATTAACAGGTAATAAACTTTGTAAAATCAGACTTCAACCTGTATAGCTTCCCACTAAAATGAAGCTGCTTTGCTTTTTCTTTGCTGTAGATCAAGAACATTCGCTGGAAGATTCTAGCTGAACACTTTAACACATTGCGAGCTTTTATCACTTCTGTGATTCTGTATCTATACAAATGAAAGAGAAAAAAAACCTTCTAATGGGTCTGTTCTATCATAACATCTGTGATACTCTTCTCAGTGTCCCGTAATGTCTTTATGGCTTAAAGAACCCAGACAGTTACAACAAATTTTGACTTGGTTTAGAAATAAGCGCCCCTAAGCATTTGACTTTTGATTAAATTACAGGATTTTTAAAAATCTGGGAGTTTTCTTATCTGTAATGCATTCCCAGAGACTCAGTAATCCCCCGAGAATTAGATGATTGTATATGAATTTCTTAGAACCGTCTTCAAAAATGTCAAGATTTTGTCGCTTCACATATTTTGCAGTACAGTCTTATGAACTCAACCAAAGCTATTACTTGACATGAAGATTAGTAACAATTAAAATTGCGTGTTCTATTTTTTTTTTCAAGATGGTTCCTTCATTTTACTGTAAAATTCCAAATTGGGTATTGCCAAGCGTTTTTTTTTCCAAAGGTATTCTCCTTCTCCAGCATGAAAAAAAATTATATTGTTGTGTTTGCAGTTGCCTAGTCTGGTACGACTCTTTCTCAAAGTCTATTAAACACAATTTACACTCCTATAAATTAAATTATGTATAAATGTGTATGATTGCCTCTTTTTAGGAAACATCTTTCCTTATAAGCAAATTATATCCCACAACTTTCCTTTTAAGCAAATTATATAAGTACTTTTTCACACCTACGATACATTTAATATGTGTTTAATATTATAATATCGTTATTTGCTTCGGTAATCTCTACTGTCTATCTCTCTCAAGAATAGCTCTCGTCAATGTCAACTTCTGATGAACTTTCTGGATTGTTCAAATCCAAATCGGGCAACATAAAAAGAAACTATATATGAACATAACAATACAATGGTGGTTCAGAAAGTACCTGTTTTTGGCATTGTATGAAGGCTTAGCGGGAGCTAATTTTATGATAGACAGAGAGAAATCAGCATTATTTGTTATTAGCCTGCCTGTATATTGTCTATTTCTGTCGGACTCAAAGATCCTTTTAACAAAATCAATGCACCCGATTAATCAATAGAAACACCTAAATGACGAAATCGATATCTGAATTAGCACCCTTCTTTCTACGTGAGAACTTTGAGCTACGACACGCTTATTGATCACCAGCCTCTGTCTTAAGAATGTGGCTTTGAGTTAAGAGCACCGAGTCGGCCCCCAATAGGTTATACGTTTATTATTCTACCAGCTAGATTACCGTCCATTCCAATTTGTATTTTGAAAACCAATCTCACCTCTTTGTGACTGCTAAACAGATAAATTATGCCATAATTACGCAAGTGTAGATCAATTAAAGATTACATAATGTATTTCATTATAACCACTCTTAAATCATTCTCAACATTCGCTCAAACTCGAGTTAAATTTAATAACAGGGTTATGGAGAAATCCCATTGGTCACAAATTCTAGTTTAATAAATCCGCGTTACAATAATGAAGCTAGTTTTTTAAAACGTTTTTCTGAATTTCACTTGGTGTGTGTGTGTGTGTGTCATCAAATTTTCGATCGTTAATTTAACCAACTTCCCATCAAGCTAGAAATCTGAAACCTTGGGAATCGTTCTCACTAGCCTAACAATGCGATATTTAGACATTTGCGACAAGTTATAGCTAGAATTTTCTTCAATAATGCAGTTTATCCCAACAACTTGGCGCGATTTCAAAAATTGGCATCAAACTTGGCGATTTTTTTGTTTGGCTGAACGTTAAGTCCGTCAAACGGACCAGGGTAGCCACATTTGGCAAAATACTGCCAAATAATTCTTGTCGCCAAGAGTGATTGGGTTAAACTGCATTCCAACCATTTAATTTACAGAATTAGTTAATTAATTTTAGTTACTTTTAACGTTTTTATGTATTTCACTTGGTTCGTGTTTCTGTGTGTGTGTGTGTGTGTCATCAAATTTTCTATCGTTAAATTAACCAACTTCCCATCAAGCTAGAGTTCTGAAATTTCGGGAACCGTTCTTACTTGCCTAACAATGCAATATTTAGATATTTGCGACCAGTTTTAACTAATATTTCAATAATCTTTCTTAATAAATTTTGCCACTATATAAAAACGTTGTTTTTAAAAACGTTGGTTTTTATCTCGAATTATATTAAATATATTACAGTTTGCAAATCAGGTAACGGTTTACGGTTACGATTGGCTTGATATGTGAAGGAAAAGGAAAATGCAAACTTGTATGCTGATCTCATCATTTCTGTTAAAAATCACAGTACCTATTGTCTCTGCGTCTACCAACCATTTTGATTTCATCAGCTTAATATTAATCCTATCAATTTCGAATTTCGTTCTCAAATTTGTACTATTTGATCTATTTCAATGTAATAAATTGCATCTGAAAGAAGAAAAAATAATGAAGGTTTCTGTGGAATTACTTTTTTCCTCCGATTCTTAAAAATATTTTTACCTCTATTTTAATGATTTGTTTTCGAATTTTCAGGTATTTAAAAAAAATATTTTGAAATATTTTTAAAAACTGGAGAAATTTTTTTTGAAATTTCGCTGAAGCCTTCATTATTTTCTGCTCTTTCAGATGCACTTTGTTGCATTAAAATAGATCAAACAGTAAAGATGTGAGAACGGAAATCGAAATTTTAAGGGATTAGCATTACATCCACGAAATTAAAATGGTCGGTAGATTCTAGCCTTAAGTGGATCTTAGAGCCAGCAGCAAAAGTCAACAAATAAAAATTCCTATTGCATTATTATTCAAAAGCATAAATTTTACTATTAAACAGCACGAGCAAGAAACAAATTCAAAAATATCCTCGTGAAACTTTTATTTATTATTCAGTAAACGACAGAAATTCATTCATTAGTTTTCGATTATCTTTAAGAAATTTATCTAAAGCAATTTGTATGATTATTATAAAATTGCTTTGTTAATTTTATTTGGTAAACTGGACCAATATTAAGAATTTTATTTAAGAAACTTTATTTTGAGTGTTTTTTTTTATATATTTTATTTCGAAATGTCCGTTGAAGACCAGAAACTGCAAGAAAACTCAGTTGAGAAAAATATATCAGCTGATATGATTATGAAACATCCTCTCCAAAACGTATGGAGTTTGTGGTTTTACAAAAATGATCGTTCTAAGAGTTGGGAAGAAAATTTGACCGAAATTGCTTCTTTTGATACCGTTGAGGATTTTTGGGCACTTTATAATCACATCGAAATTGTAGGCAAGCTTCCTCCTGGCTGTGATTATGCTTTATTTAAACAAGATATTAAACCTATGTGGGAAGATGAACGCAATAAGCGCGGAGGAAGATGGTTGATAAATCTTCAGAAATATCATAGGAATCCAGATTTAAATACTTGTTGGTTGGAAATTCTCCTGTGCATGATTGGAGAAGCTTTTGATGATTACGGCGAAAATGTTTGCGGAGCAGTAGTGCAAGTTCGAGGCAAAATTGATAGACTGGCTTTGTGGACTTCTGACGTGGAAAATAAAGGAGCTATCATGAAAATTGGAGAAATCTTGAAAGAAAGATTACATCTCCATCCAAGAAATGGAATGATAGCTTATGAACCGCATGCTAAGTAAAGTTAAAAATTACTACTGTTGGATGAATCTTATTTTAGTGTGCTGCTTGGCGACGCGAATTCTTTTCGACGATAAATCACCGCACCGGTAACATTTCATCTAATTACCATTATTCTGGTAACTACCTATTTTGAAAGATTTTAATAATCTCGTCGAGCAGAACACTAAACTAGGATTTAACCTTACTTTTTTTCAAAATTCGAAAGTTTTGAAAATTTTGATGTCTTAAGAGCACGATACGGATTTATCGCCAACTTGGCGAATTTAATTTTTGCCGCTATATTGTGTGGAATTTCATTCTGATTGTAACTATTATGACCGAACAGTAGAACAAAATAAAAGGTGAGGCGATCTATTCTTGACATCTGTTATCCCTACCATTTTCTCCAGTCTAACAATATCTCAATAAATTATTGTCTATTTAAATAAGCTCATTTTAAATCTATGTAAAAATGTTAAAATTAAATTCCTTGATCATATGCGTATGCGTGTGAATCAAACACATGAAAGGGCTTTAAAGAATTCCAAAGTCATTGTTCAACTGGATCTCTGTCAGCTGATTCGAAGCACAGCTGCAACTAGTAATGTATGGCTAGAACCGATTGGTAAAGCCTTTTTCAGCTTCCACCTTAGCGACAGAGCATAAAATGTCACCAAATCGTATTAAAAAAGTATTGCATCAAAGAAAGGTCCAACAGAGTAATGTTACAAGTGTTGCATAATCGATGCCTTTATCATGTCTTTATGCGATCTTTTCTTTACTGTCACTAAGATGTGAGCTTAAATAGAATCCATCCTACACCTTAGTGAGGTCCTTCAACACTTTGTAATCAATTGTATAAGAAAATATAAGTCAAACTAAAGAACACGATACGACGTCGTTTGCAAAAATTATATTCCCCAATAGCTTTACCTTGCTCTTGTAATCCTTCAGAATGGCAACAACCGTAATGGATTTTTTTCCTCGTCAAAAATTTATATGTGTGGCATTTGGGTTAAACATATAGATTGGCATACAAGAAATTAGGTTTTAAAAACCTTCTCTCCAAAATAAACAAAATAGTATCGGAGAAATAGATTCGGAAAAATACTGTATCAATTCGAATTCAATACCACCAAGTAAAAATCTCTGCTCTCTCCTATTTTTCTGAAATAATTATTAAATCTTTGATCACTTTCAAGGGTTAAATCCTATTTCAATCCACACTTTAATGACGGAAAATAAAAGGACGCCAAATTGCGTTAAAAGCAAGAATGTAGTAAAAAAGGGTCGGTTAAAGTCGGGAATAGGGTGTCCCCTAGGTGATTGGCGACGAAATGGCGACTTCCTAGATAAGTCGCCAAAGGTGCGGGAGTTAAGTATTGAGTATTCTTAAGGTTATCATAAAAAATCGCCAGGTTTAAATCATTATCGCCCCCAAAGTCGCCAATAGCCTTGGGGACACCCTATTCCTGATATAAACCGAAGGATCTATTAGATTTATGCTACACAAGTTGCCAATTCGGCGCATCTAATACGGTTTCGGTGAAAATGCAGTTTAGCGTAACCACTTGGCAAGATTTGAAAATCGCCAAATTTGGCGATTTTTGTGGCGGAGCCTGAAGCCTTATTCGAAAAGGTTGCCACGGCTAAAGCCACCTCAGTGGAGAGAAAGAATGGTAGCCACAATGGGCAAAATATCGCCAAACAATTCCTGTCGCCAAGAGGTTACGCTAAACTGCATTCCAACCGCGGTTTTTTTTGGTACCATTTTGTTTTCTATCGTCAAGGCGTGGCTAAAATAGAATGTAACCACTTCATACTTGTCAATTTAGATGTGGCTGTGGTAGCTGAATAGTCATAGTAGCAATTTCGTGACCAGCGCGGTTTTCAACGAATCGTTGACGCGAGTCCTGTACCCACTGAAGACCCACCGTGAAGTAGGACTGATGCCAGTTAAATCTGTCAATGTACCATGTTCTTCCATTGGCATTTTGCGGAAGTATGAAGGGGAGTATGGAAGCAGGTGTAATCCTCGTCATTTGATTGAAGCTCAAAATCACGAGGTCCGTCGCCAATAACCACGTCGCTTCTTAATGCGACATTAATCAATTATCAATTGAATCGATCATTGTCTATTTGGTTTTGAATCGACGATATTAGACAGCTGGCAAAAATATATATAATTATCATTCTATATTAGCATATACAATCAGTTATAAGGATAGTATTTTGGAAAATAGGCTAATTATTGTTGAAATAGGTTTTATTCGTGATTTTTTTTCCCCTTTAAAGCCCTATCTCTCGATGTTTCGCTTCGTTCCCAATCTATTTGTTTTGTTGTATTTCTTCAGCCTTACGTTCTACTAATTTGGTTTAAGCAGTAGAATGGCGCCATAAAAGCTTAGTGGTATATATATGTGTGTGCGTGAGTGCAAATAAAACAATAATTCATTATACAACACAGAGATAATCAAAAGCTAAAATTAATGTTAAGTAGTTGTAATAAATTTTGAAAGAACATAAAAATATATAAACCTTTACAAATTATTAATTATATAATCTTAAAAGTAAAACTTGTTTAAAAATTAAAATATAGAAAAAATAACAGAAAAAATAAGAACAAAAAAGAAGAAACAATTAAAGGAAGCCAGAGATAACAAAAAAGAAAATACTTTGAAAATAATAAACCAATTGGAAATAAAGCTATTTAATACTACTACTAGATTGAAAATTTGGAATCTACTTAAACATGTTTTAATTATCAAACTTTCGCAATATCATATACATAATTTTAACTATATAAATATTAATATTTATAAAAATTGAATTCATGTTATTTTAATGCAAAAGTTGAAAATTGTGGCCATTTAATAACTTTAAAAAAACCGCTTTATTTTTAAATTATACATATTATTCCTTATATGACGTTTTACTGTAAAATTATGTGTTTAATTTTAAAAATTAATTTCATGAATTTTATCTAGTCGGTAACCAATATACACATGTCCATAAATTAATAATAGTGCCAGCTCCGGCAAATAAAGGTTCAGAAATAAAACTAATGTGGCTTATTCAGAAAGCTACTTATCAAATAAGAGATAAAGAGCGAAAAAAGATGGTGTATGTATGATACCATTCACAAAAACAACGATTTTTGCTTTCTGGAGCAATTATAAAAAAGATCTCCCTTACAAAAACTTACCATTACATGGTTGGTATGATAGGTAATACTTTGTATGTCTCCCAAACGATGAAATATAGTCCGCACAATGCCTAAGCATGCTGAGTATGAAGTTATCGAACTAATCTTGGAGAAGATTATTCCACTCAGCAAGCAATGATCCCCGAAGTTCAGGTACACATGTCGGAGATGGTTGACGGGCTGCAACTCGTCCGCCAAGCATGTCCTACTCATGCTCTATCGGATTCATGTCAGGTGAAAACGTTGGCCAATGCATACGAGTGATATCCACAGATTGGAGGCATTTGTTTATAATGTTTGAACGGTGAGGACGGATGTTGTCTTACATAAACACAAATTCTGCACCTATGGCACCCCTAAACAAATGTACATGTTGTTCCACAATGATTTCCCGATAAATTTAGCCTGTCATGGTTCCGATTTGAACATGTAGATTGGTTCAGAAGTCCAGTATAATTCCACCCCAAACGACCAATCCTGAACCACCATAACGGTCTCTTTCAATGATGTTGTCTTGGTGGTTGCGGGTACCTGGCGTTCTCCATATGAAAGTCCGACGTGTGAATCAGGCTGCAAACTAAACCTGGATTCGTCGGCAAACATCACACAAGTCCATTGTGACGTTATCAAAATTACATGTTCCCTACTCCAGGCTAACTGCTGGCGACTGTGAGTTGTGATGAGGGGAACACATAAGATAGGCTTGCGAGCATATAGACCTATATGTCCCAAATGGCTTGTCTTGAAACTGTCGTACCCATGGCTGAAGATAGTTGACGAGAAAGGTCTGTTACTGTGCTCTATCTGCTAAATACCGGTCGTCATTCGGCGTTGTAACTCGGTAACATCTACTGACATTTCCATCATTTTAGAATCATTGCCAAAGCCTAGAGATGACACTTGGACGATTCCAAGTTCCTCGGATATTTCCATCTGAGTCCTTCCACATTCCTGGCTGCCGAATAATTCTACCATGTAAAAAATCCTCCACAAGCATCCTCTGTGTCATAACTATTCGGTTGTGGCACTGAGCAGCTTATAAAATACTTGAGAACAATTTTACTTCTTTTCTATCATTCCTTATATACATCTCTCTTTCCCTGTCGTCATTGTGACGTACTATTGGCGTCATTTGATGGCTTCCTGTAATTTGCACATTATTCTTGAAGATCTGTGCGATAATTCTACAGGGGAAATTTTTACTTCAAAGTTCGATTTCTATGTGGATCTGAAGTATTCTTAATTTATGGATGTTAGAGTACATATCCGGGGGATGTTTTATATAAGATTTAATAATAACCCAAAAAGCGTGTTATCCCTAATTAACTTTTTGTAGGAAAAGACTGTAGAACGGATAATGAAATATATCGAAGGAATATAATGAAGAACTATATTTAATACAATGATTATCAGTTGTACATTAAACTGTTTCAAGAATGGGATAAAATAAGCTAAAAATCATCCAAAAATTATATGCAATAAAAAAATTATAATCAAAAATTATTCGTTAATTCTAAAAACTAATTCATATAGAAGAAAAGTTCTAAGTATTAATCAAGAACAGTAGAAAAAGTATTGAGAAATATGAAAAGTGCAAACCGAATTCTGAATTAAAATGATATAAAAAGAATTATATATATATATATATATATATATATATATATCATTTCATTGCGCTTAATAAATAACTTCGGACGAATAGAATTTTTTTTTTATTTACAACAAAAGAAAAAAAAAACGTACTTTCCCATTTCGCTGGCGCAGGCGATTAAGTCGCCAAAAATGATACATCCGACGCCAAACGGAATATGTGTAAAAAATGTGTTGTCTCCCCCATAAAGTCTGCTTTGCGAGATTTGCGCCGGAGAAATGGAAAAGTACCAAAAAAATTTTATGTTTTAAAATTTTCTTATGGAACAGAGGCTGTTTTCAATCCCGGCAGGCAATGTGTGTGTGAATGATATTGGAAATTTTCTCTTAAGAATAGTAAGAAGAGAGAGAAAGAGTAACACGATATCATTTCTACTACAGAACTTGCAGATACACAACAAAAATTGCTAATAGTGGCATAAGAAAAAAAATTCAGACTTTATATCTAACTAGATGTATACTGCACCTGTGTCGATTTTACAAATAAAAAGAACATAAATAGAGGAAAATTTATTTTTATTTTCTTATTGAAATCTTTCACATCACAGCTTGCCGATCGCACAATTATACCAGTTAAATTCAGGATTAATTATACCGTACCTTTGAAAAATTTATCCTAACAGACAGATATTTGTTCTGATTGTTATTGTTTTAATGTTTGGTTACTTTTGGCTTAAAGCCGTTTTGGTTTAGAGGCAGTATACGCCGAAACATCAAGTTCGGATTTTCCCCCCAACTTAATATGTACGGTATTTAGACCTAGCATCAAAATCGGCATGCGTGAAAAACAGAAAAGCTTCATCGCCAAAAAAACAGGGGGGGAAATCTGCCAATTTGGGAGTATATTGTTTCAACTCCGCCATTTTTCCCGTTATAATTTAGCAACAATAAACAAAAAGAAATGTAAGGATTAAGAGATCAAATCTGTTAAACAACCATCATTAACTTTTATGATTAAGAAGTCCAACAGCTCCATAAATGTTGTCCAGAAAAATATGTTAAAGAAGATAGCGAAAATAACTTAGATTGCGTAATCCATTATTTTCTCGCCGGTCAATCAAATTTACCTAAATGCTACCAGCTTCTGTTTCCGCTAGGACTCAAAGGACTTATTAATACAGTGCTCAATCCTCTCATAACAAAATACAAAAATAAAAATCCATTTGGAGCGATTTGATCTTCGGCCAATAAATACTTAAGCTTAGCAAATGCCAAGAGATTTTTTCAAAATGATGTTATACACATTAGCAATGATAATTTCTGCTCAGAAGCAGTATAAGTTCAGACTCCAATTTCGGATTTTTTTTCGCCGTTTGGCGTTTTAGCAGTTTCGCGATGGTTCAGCATATCGCTAAGTATAGTATTAATTCTGGAAACTCTTCAGAAGAAATTACCTATCTAATCACCAAGTAAAAGAGAAAAAAACGTGGGAACCCTGGCGTATAATCCATCTGTTCATGGCACAACAAAGCCTAATTTGGCTCTTACGTCATAAAATCCAACAGTCACTAACTAAATAGTTTCAAGATGTTCCCGTTAAGAGCGTTAATGCCTCTATTAACCCTCATCTATTATTTTCAAGGGGGAAATTCATTCCTTGAAATCTGTTGTGGCATCACACAAGCATGACTTTTTAATGCGCGATTCCATTTTTCCCCCAAATCAGTTTCGTTAAAGGTAATTAGTTTTAATTTGTTCTAGTTTGGGTGTGATGCATTTATTTTTGTTCATTGTAAGTATAATTTACCTATGAAATCGGGCTCTGAGGGGGAAAAATGTTTTAAATCGAAGTTATTTAATACTTATAATTGGGTTTATTTCGTTGTTTGCTACTTTTATTTTACAACGTTGTTCTGTATTTCATTTGGTGTGTGTGTATCAGTGTGTCATCAAAATTTCGATCGTTAATTTAGCCAACTTTCCATAAAGCTAGAGCTCTGCAACATTGGGAATCGTTCTTACTTGCCTAGTAATGCAATACTTAGACATTTGCGACAAGTTTTAATTAATATTTCAATAGTTTTTTTAATAAACTTTGCCACCATATAAAAACGTTGGTTTTCATCTCGAATTATTTCTATTTCAGATATGGTGTGAAGTACTGAGTAAAGAAGCTAACGAAAGATACGTAAAAGATAATCACAGTCCTGGTAAATACAGGTAACTATCACTTCACTTTGAAATCTTGAATTTTTATTTAATGGACCTCTAAAAATTCTATCAGAATTTAAAAAATTATTGTAAGTTTTCGGGACCTTCTTTTTCTCAGGTAGATTATAATTTCGGGGACACTTTTCTGCCTGTACAAAAATATACGATTATAAGTAATTCTATAAGAGGTAATCAGATATGCTTTTTAAAGTACGTTTTTAATTACCATGTTTTGCTCGTATGTTGCCCTATGAACTAACACAGATTGCTATACTTCTGATTCAAAAGAATATTCCGTTGTTTTTACAAGTTATTATACCTTGTCTTCTCATTCTAACATTTCTAGCAATCATTGAGTGTATTATCGAAATGATTTGGCAAGGCAAGATAAATTTTTGATTTTGTAAATTTAGTTCAAATACTAGGGTGTGCCAAACGGTTACTTTTAAGTAATATGTTCCATTATATTAACTCTAGTCTGTTAATAGATCCCAATATCCTATTCCTTTCAAAATATATATTCCTATACCATGTAATTTCTTAATTATATTTTACTATCCTATTAATTTAGAATATATTAAACACCTTACAAACATAGTTTATATTCCAATAACTAATTACTTTTGGATTATATTCCACTAATGGACGATGGCAAGAAGTGGCGACTATTCCACGAAGTAGCGATGGAACCAGGAAGCTCTTTGAAGACTGCGTGAAGTAACGAAGTGACTGTGACATGAAGCATTAATAGTGCCTCAACGCGGAGATGGTGACGGGAAAATGCAATTACAAAGTCCATAGCATTGGGCAACTTTCCCATTATAAAAAAAAATCGATGTACATTTCTTTACAAATTTCGTGATTAAAAAGAAGGAAAAGAACAAGTAGATAAAAGAAGTGGCGATATTTATAGGGTTTGGTATGTGGAACGTATTAAAGCCGGATTAGGCTCCAAACACATAATATTAGTAATTATTGTCTTCGTGAAATATCACTTCCCCCCCCCCCCCCACAGACCGTAAGTCATACCTCTTTGTTTATCATTGAATCTAGAGGATACGAAATTGATAAGAAAAAAATTGCTTTATTTCCTTGCTTGAAATCAAATAGTAGTTTTTTAAAAATAGTTTAAAATCGTTGACTAACAACAGTGTGCAGAAAAAGTTATAAGTATGATAAACAAACTAAAGCTGAAACTTCATAAATACTATTACAAAATTAAATAATAATTAATTATTTAATAATAATGCATATCTTGAACAAATCTGATTATCACTATTACAATATGAAAAGGATTTGGATATATAGGAATTCACTTACTTATATACTGTTACTTATTTACTATTATACTTTAAATCAATAAAATCTAATATTTGTAGCGAAATTTTTAAATGATAAATTTTCAATATAAAGTTTTGAATTTCCTAATATACCCCTTTAATCGAAAAAAAAAAAATACTATAAAATTTCATTGAAAGTCTTTTTTTACAAATATGATTTTAAGAAGATCGGGAGCCTATCTCATTGCGATGATACTACAAAATTTTCAAGTATTTTGAATCTTATCCAGTTTATTTCAAATTTATGTAAGACATTTTTTCAGTAAAAAATAATTGATCATAAGGACCCAAGCTTCAGCTTAGTCAACTTTGCCGATTATACTTCTCTGAAAAAGATAACACAACTCAACGAGAACTGAAGGTTTTCAGAACTTGCAGAGAATTTTAGTAAATGTTTAAAACAAAAATAACTATTTTTCTATCATTCACATATATTTTAACTACGTGTAGGAATGTTAAAGAATAATATCTATAATTATTAATGCTTAATACTAATTTCTTAATAAAATTGATTTCTATTTTTAATTATAATATAAATAACTGAGATGACACTTACACTTCACTAATACCTAGAATGTAATAAAACCTAGTTAAGTAGGATTAATTGGGATCAGAGGCGGTCTGGGATATTTAAAATCCGAGTTAATTGGTGAATGGGGAAAAGACAAAATAAAATAAAACACACGCATTTACAGAAAATCGTCTTTATATTGAACAAATCACATATGTATATATATCACATATGTATATATATATATATATATATATATTTAACGAATCACATTCATAGAAGATAAAGATGTCTTTGTGAATAACAGAAGAGCACTTGCACTTAAAGTTGTTTCATTGAATTTTTACAAAGATTGTACTGACATTTCACGGAATATTTGCTAAATCCCTTCCTCCCATTTTTCTTTCATACATTCATAGTTGTTAGAAGATTTCAGTAAAGAAAATAATTTTCAAAATATGTGAATGAACAAATAAATCTTGTTACGGAAATTTGCAGCTCATTTCTCAAGTTTAAAAAAAAAAATCGGGCAGACCTGTCTGTTGACGAAGCTCTCTACTATGCATTAATTTAAACTGCCAAAAGCTTCATTTTCAGTAGAATAATTTGTTCATTTATATGAATTTTTAATAAATTACGAGCGTAATTTTATCAATATATATATTCATAACTAAAGCCCTGTAAATTTCATACAAAAACAGGAATTTTTTAGAAAAACATTTCAAAATTAATAGAAAAAAAAATCTTTGCGTAACCAAAACCAAATATAAGGTATGTCTAGAAAAAAATGAGAATTTTTTCAAGAAAATCAGGTAATTGGACAGACAAAAAAAAATATACAGATTATTCTTCGCAGTATATGGAGCATGGATACAACTAGTCCAGATTTTGCTGCTATTTTTCGTAGCACTGTGCTAACTCAAGTTGCGAAATGCTTCGAAGCTTTGCGGTCACGGTTTCTTGGGCTTTTTTTTTTTTTCTTACTGTGCCGTAATTGTGTCTTTTTAACTTCACCATAAGGTTTAGAAGCAAAAAAATAAATCGCAGGGGGCTGAGTCCGGACTGTACGGTGGATGGGAAAGCACATGATAGTTTTGCTACCACATTTACGAAGTTTAACCCAAAACTTTATTCCTGTCGTTGTTCAATATTTCGCTGCATCATGAGCTTGATGATTCCTTCGCACAATTACTCTCTATAAGGCCACTGCGGGCCAGACCAGTCGGACCACCTGTTGACCATTGTAATATGTAATTAAAACTTCAGTTCACCTGTAGCCCCCAGCTGTTTCCTTTGGCAGTGTGCCAGAAATGCGCAATAAAATTATTCTCATTACTTTTGGGACAAACTTTGTATTATTTTGAAACCAACCAATAAGTTTTATTTCGATTATGTAGTTTTAACGCAGATCAAGTGAAAAAAGATAAATTCGATAGGGGTATGTAATGAACGAAAAATTATATATTATATCGTAACCATTCTTACAATGTTATTTATTCGCTTTTTAACAGAAATTTTCATTCTTTTAGAGCTAACATAGCCCCCAGCTGTTTCCTTTGGCAGTGTGCCAGAAATGCGCAATAAAATTATTCTCATTACTTTTGGGACAAACTTTGTATTATTTTGAAACCAACCCATTAAGTTTTATTTCGATTATGTAGTTTTAAGCAGATCAAAGTGAAAAAGATAAATTCTGTATAGGGTAATGTAATGAACGAAAAAATATATTTTATCATAACCATTCTTACAATGTTATTTATTCGCTGTTTAACAGAAATTTTCATTCTTTTAGAGCTAACATACCTTTGATCAATTCTCCGGAATTTTCTTCAGTCTTCAACTGCCCTGTGGGAACTCCAATGAACCCTGTAAAGAAGTGCAGACTATGGGGTTAAAATACAGAATCAATTTTCAGAGATGAACATTTGACAATGCCGTACAAGGAAATGAAAGACATTACCAAGAGGCTTTATAAAACTTACTTGTGTACCTGACATTATTGTAAAAGCAACACAAAATTCAAATCAGTTCATCATAAGAAATATATTCACGTTATGGATATATAAATATATATTATGAAAAAGAATGTTCGCGAAGTAAATAAAAACCTATAAGATAAAGATACACGTTTAAGAATTTTTTTAACACATCTGTCAGTCAGCAAAAGTATATTTAAAATACCGCAAAATCCCATTAAGGCTCCCGTCTACCGGTCATTTTAATTTCGTGAACGTAACGTTAATCCAATGGAATTTCTACAACCATTCTCAAATTTTTACTATTTGATATATTTGAATGCAAAAAAGTGTATCCGAAAGAGCAAAAAATAATGAAGGTTTGTGTGAAATTATATTCTTCCTCCAATTTTTAAAAATATTTTTACCCCTATTTTAATTTTTCGTTTGTGGGTTTTCCGGTCTTTGAAAAATACTCTAAAATATTTTCAAAAATTGGGGCTAAAATATAATTCCTTCGGAACCTTAATTATTTTTTTTTCAGATGCCCTTCTTTGCAATCAAGTAGATAAAATAGTAAAGATATTTTGGGCGTATATATATATATATAGTGGAAATTCCATAGGATTAACATCACATTCACGTAATCAAAATAGCCAGTAGACGAGAGCCTTAATGCACTTTTCTTCGAGTATAAGTAATTCTTTTTTCACTTCACTTGAATTCCTTTTTATTCCAAAAATCTGCTGCCTTATATTTTCCCTTGTAAATTACTTTATTCATGGTAATTTATTCAGTTTTAAGGATACGTTTGATTTAAATATTGATTTCCAGCCTTCTTTGAACTGTATGTTTTTCTCAGTATGAGAAGTAGGGAGGTGTATTTTCGAGATTTTTAACGTAGGATTCTTTCATCAGAGCAAAGTAAAAGAGTTGGATATAGAGGAGGTCATTTTGTTTTGTAAAAGTGCTTAAGTTTATTCATGTGCTTAATAAAAGGGCAACAAGGAGCTAACTGAATTCCAGTTGCCGCATTTACCTCGAAGCTTTTCTAGAATGTAATGAAGCAAACCGTTTTGAAAACGGAATTGCCTTAAATATCTATGATAAGACTCCTTCAAAAAATGGAAGAGGTTTCCTTATCGTAGAAATGAAAGCGTATTTTCCTCATTTTGCAATAAATCGATAAATCGCAGTTTCGTAGTTCATCGATATTTCGAGTGTTTTGACCAAAGGTAGGAAATCATGGCAAGACGGAAAACCTCATTAAATAATTTGTTACCAAATAAAGCCGAACTAATTTATTTATATTTTAATATGACGACATTCGAGAAATAGCAGTTATATGTATTTAAATGTTAACATTGATATTTTGTCCACACACGCACAACTACCGCATATACAAATTTCAATTTTCTTGGTAGTCTGCCAACTACCAAGAAAATCTACCAATAAACTAGAAAAAAAAATTCAATAGACACTAATTTAATGACAGTGTTAACATGAGTTGAATTAATGTAGCACTTAAAGCACATGGTATCTGTATGCAGTGGAGCTCGTGATAACGAACAATGGTAGAATGGAAAGGACGGCATCTGAAATGATACGGCCCTCTCCTAACAAACATATCCCACTATCGAAGGATTTTGACGTTCAATTAAATTTTGCGTTCAGAAATTCTCTTTATTTTGCATGATGGTGTTTGGTAGAACTCAAAACCACGACTTGACTTAAACATCGCCTTCATAGAACTCCTGACCGTAACAAGCTAATCGCGTCTGTACGATAACGCGAAAAATGAAGATGTTTAAGAAGACTAATAAAAACATTATCAACAGATAATAACTTTAAGGCTACCTTTACTTAACGTCAAAGAACAGAATCTTGACTCGAAACGTGTTTTTCGAATTCAAATATACCCCAATATTCACATAAGCATGTGTAATTGTAAGCACATGCATACATTCAGTACACTGTGTCGGTTTAACTGTAATCTGTTTGCTTTCTTAAATAACACACGTTATTCTTTTTTGCTTCATCGCTTAAAATTTGATTACTTGCATCATTTTATTCCCATTCATCGTTAATTTCTATTGCGTAACTAACACACAGGTTTTCTTCTAACTTTACGTTTTGATAGCCTAAATTTCTTTGGTAATTATTAGTTTAATTATTAAAAAATAACTTTAAATTGACTACACCACGCCATCGTGTTCGGACTACAATAAGAAATTTTTCATATGAAGATTTAGACAAACTGATACATAATCCAAAACTTACATACAAAATACTTTTTTTTCCCTCTCTACTTATAGATCAGGCGATCAGTACATTGGAACTGAAATTCAATCTATGAATAGTCATAATTATTTTTGAACTTTTACATGATTTTCACAAACTTCCAAGTCAACATGAAAAATGAATTAAAGGCATATTTGTAAAGATATCGAAAAATCTTGATCGATTGTAATTCCTTCGATCTTAACGCTTTAGAGATGACAGACGAAATAGGTGGTTTGTTTCTCCACTTTTAACAAAGAAAAAAGGTCCAGTTGACGTTCTTAAATTCATTCCTTTAAAATTGCTGCTGCTGCTGCCGGGGAAAAAAAAAAACATTTTCTAAAATGAAAAAATAATAAATTATTTAAGATCCATATTTACTCAAAATCGTCTTAGAGGATTAGCATTAAACATTTGAATGATAAAAAATTAAAGAAGTTATTCGCGATTTTGCAGAAAAGTAACTTCTAAAAGAGATTGTTTTAAACGGGCTAAAGGAATAACAGCTATGCACAATCTGATGAATATCATATATAAGATGCAAAAATGAGAAAAATTGACGGTGTACAGGTAAAGTGGTTGGATATCAGAAGCACCTTAAATGTCAAAAAAACAAGGAAAGAAAGAATACGAAATATACAGTTTTGAATACAGATCTTTTATTGAAACACAGAACATTCAGAATATATCACAGTGAAAGTTGTACAAATAAGTTTGATGACAACATAGTTACACCATACCACATACGAAGACATTAAATTTCAATGTTATGCATATTTGATTGATACATGCTCTTGTTTTATTTTAACTTCTATGTTATGCGACAGATCATGGAAGATTGTATAGATAAAAATATTTATTTTTACACAGGCACAGTTTCTAGCATTGATAGGTATGATATGAGAACTTTGAATATCTCTTCTTAAATGAAGAAAAAGCCAGTCTTTACATTCATTAATAAAACAATTTACCTCAAAATTATCTTACATTTTACATATTCTGTAGCTGATGAGGTAACTAATGATACTCTTAATTTAATCACAAATAATATCAAATGACTTTGAAAATAAGTACAATTTCAGCCAACCATGCCGATATAATATATATTTGAAAAGTACATATATCACATATGATCAAGGTAAAAAACTAGTAAAATCCTTGGCAACATATTTATCAAGTGCTATATAAAAGAATATATCAACTTAGAATCCATCATACTGAAATTTTAGTTCTCTCAGACAAGAAGGAAAATACAAAAAGTATAAGGGGGAGGGGGACAAGAGAACGTAAAACACAATAAAAAATTTCTTTTCAAAAATAAAATATTCATAATAAATATTCTGCTCAATAAATAATCAAAAAATGAATTAAATTTTAAAAATTGATGAATGAAAAGCTTTTTTAAAAAAACTACAAAATAAGATCACATGAAAATAAAACAAAAAAATTGAGCCTATCATAGCTCACAAAAACACCTTTTTACGGGCTATTAAGCCATTTTCTTTATTACCTTTTGCTTTTAAATGCAGCATCACACAAGCGAACAAAAAAATGCATTATAAAAAAAACAATAAGCTTTTTATTTCAGAGATTTTTTGAAAAATGCAGTGTTGTATAGATAAAAAACTATTAGATACTCTTTTTTTTAACAATTTGTCTCTAATGTATAATTATGATTTCATATCTATAATGTGTACACTTTTATTACATTTTAACAAATGTATACATTCAAAATTTATGACCTTTAAATAATTGCCTCCACAACTAAAAATGAAAATATAACTCCTAGCTTGAGATTAAACTAATAACTATAGCTTGTGGAACTAATAATAATAACTTGTGAATTCCTACATGAATGAAACTAATAATTAAAATAATTTTTTTGCAATGTTTTTAGATGAATCCAAGTGCATTTTAAATGCCTCATGAAAATCTAATAAACATTACTGTTTTAAGAATTATAATTACAACAATTTACTTTAAATTAAAACAGAATTCTTCATTGAGTAATAATCCTCTTACTTTAAAAAAACTTTCTATGGATTAAAGATTTCACAATTATATCTATATAAGCTAACTTACATTTTATCCCTGCGAGAATGTTATTAGCCTTTTCTTCATTTCAATTTCTATTTCAGAGAGCAGCACAATATATTATACAGTTCGTATTACACATAAATTAAAAATTTTCATTTTAAAAAAGCAAATAAATATCTAATTTTGTAATATTCTAATTTAAATAAATATATATATGTGTGTGCAATTGTGTGTACTACTAATTTACAGCTTCATTCCCATTGTATTATAAATAGTATTACTTTAAAAGATATGTAAATACTAATTAGATCATACTTCTTGTAAAAATGAATTTTTGGTAAAATGCAAAACTCTTACAAACAAACCATACAATTGGTATTGAATAATTAACTATATATATTAAGGGTAGCCAACTACACTGCCTTTGCAAGCCATATTTCAGAAAGGAATATTTGAAAGAACCCTTTATTCAATGTTGATAGATGAAATTGTAAAATATTTCTCCACAAATTACACTTCATTTTCCCCCAAAACAAACTATTTTGCAATTTTTTTCCAAGAAAGTTTAATTAATAGATAATAAATTTAAATAATAAAAACCCAAACAACAAATTAAAACAATAAAGACCAAAACAATACATTAATTACTTTCGGACATTGAGTCATTTTAATTTACCGTATTTCATATTTTTATTCACATAATACCCCACACCACTTGTCTATGAGAGCTGCGCTACAGCCACCCATGATATATATATATATATATAGATATAGATAAATATCTGTGCACTGCAAAATACAAATAACAAATATTATTTTAATAGGCTGATTAGCCTGAAACAATATGAGAAACAATTTATATTTCCTGATTTTTAATAAACATTAACCTGTTACTTTGAATCCAGAATTCATTAAATGATAATTAATTTTACAATTTCTGGAAGGAAAAAAAACGTTTTGCAGATACAACATACAAGCACTCATCATTAATTAAGAATATCTGTTTATAATTTCTACAATAGCAAAAATAGCTTTGAACACATTTTTAATTACAATTTTAGATGTGAATTGTTCTACAAGTATATAATTTGAATAAAAACAGTTTGGCACACAACAATATAAAAATTAAATTAATAATGTTTAAAAATAACAGGATGCACATTAAAATTGACAAAATTGTTTAAAGAAATCTTCAGATAAAAACACACTTTGAAGAAAAACTTTAAATTTTACATTTCTTTTTAAAAATGAAAAAGGTAATTTTTTTAAATATATGAAAACAGAATATCAATGTAATTATAAGTCGACTAAACACATTACAAGACTCAAATCATTATTTAATTCTACTACAAATTCATTAGTTCCAATACATGATTAATTAACAGTAAATGTAAATTATATTTTCCAGAATATTTGCTTTAAATTTTAAAAATACATAGAACCTTTAATTAAGATAAAAATTTCTTTTCAAATACATATATATGCATAAAATAAAATAACAAGAAAATTAAAATTGTTTTTCATACAAATATATTTAAAATTCAAAAATAAAACTGATGAGACAGCTTTTAATCTTAATACTGTTAAAAATATAACAAATAATCATACAAAAGGGATGTTCTACAATCAGTCTCAATTGCCATATAAATATCATTTGTGGAGGGAAATTACAAAAAAAAAAAAAAAAAAAAAAAAACTTATGATCATTAAAAATTTAAACAAAAATGCATACTGCTCAATTTTGCTTCACTTCTATAGAACAGAACTAATTTGAACAACACTTTGCAAATAAATTAATATTAGAATTCTATATTTTAACCGTCTTATATAAGCCAAATCTAACACATATATATAATCTAATATTTTCTTCATAAAAATTTTATAGCTTAATAGAACTATGAAACATAAAGTTGTAAAAAAAAGATATGTTACTTGGGCCATAAATTTTTATATAAGCAGTTGTGCAAGTATCATAAAATTATGACGCACAAGAAGAAAATTACAGATATAAGATCTAGTTCTCTATTGAACAGGCAACATGAAAATCTGAGCATCTAATAATATACAATGCACAAAGGCAAAAGCAACTTTAAAAATAAGTGAAATCCTTCAAAACTTTAAAATTTTGACACTTCAAAGTACTTTTGAAGTACAGAAATAAAACATTATTTTTGTAAGAATGTTTCAGTTCTCAAAATATTAATGAGACAAATAAAAATAATTTTGAATTAATAAAAAAATTTTGATATATGAGATTTATACAAGCAAAATTTCTAATTGTAAATAAATGTCTTACATTTAGCCCAAATTTAAAAGTAAAAAGATTATAGACATATAAAAAAATTGATCAGAAGTCAACAGATAAAAGCTTCTAAATTTTCCAACACTTAAATCAAAAATGGATGAAAATAATGAATTGAAATTTTGTTTTCCTGTCATATAATTATGAAACACAGAAATATTGCACGGAAAAGTATAATAAAATATTGTGGAAATATTCTTTAACATTACACAAAATTGTAAAAGGTGAAAGAGATTAATTAACATGAAAAATTCAAAATGAGGGGGAAGGGGAGGAATTCAATGTAGAATTTTTTTCCCTATAATTTATGTAAGTTTTGAGTTTCCTAAAATAGGAAATAAGTTTTACAAAGGTATAAAATGCCTATATTCATTGAATAATATGATGATATTCTATATGATTAAAGACCTATTGATGCTTTATATATCTGTATGTATGTATGTATGTATGTATATATATATATATATATATATATATATATATATATATATATATATATATATGAGAGAGAGAGATTTAGATTATTCTCAATTACATACTAAACTGGACAATATTTTAGTATTAATAAAATTAATTTAATATTGTTCAAAAAATTACAAGGATGAGCAATTTTGAAATAAGGTAATTCAGCTGATTTTAGTGAAATGTTTACAAGCTGATGAATTGAATAAGAATTGAACTTTCATGGTTCCACAAAGAAAGAAACTACAAATTGCCAAAAGAAGACAGCTCAAACTGATTATAATGCTTTTTTACATTTTTTATTTCAAAGAAATATCTATAGGGAATGAATATTCATCTGAAATTGTAAATAAAGAATTATAAGGCTATATCCCTCTCCCACAAAAAATTTATTGTAAGAAATACATAGTATCATGAATTAATTTTAAATATTGCTTTTTATGGACTTATAACGTTTAATTCAAGAGATATATTTTTAAAAAAATAACATAATGTCAAGAACACTTAGAAAAAACAATTTTCTATCAAAATTTAGATACAAGATTAACTAATTTTTTACAATATTTTATAGAAAAAACATATTATGTTTACTTGACAACACAAAAAATAGTGCTTTAGGGGTTATTTTTTTAAACAGTGTTCAAGATTTAATTTTTAAAAATATAGTTTAAAAGTTAATATTTTCATTGAAATTATAATCAACTTAATGCATATTTTACACCACCGATTTTACATGTAGAAACTAAAATCTGTGCTAAAAATAACTTTTCCTGAATAATCAGCATTTAGCACTATTAGTAATCAGGCTAATTTTATTTCAAAAAAATAAATATTTGTACATTATTTTTCAACATAATATAAAATCTAAACAACAAAAACAAAATGCACGAGAAAATAACAAAAATTTAAAAACTCAAAAACATATAAATTAAAGCAAAATACACAAAAAATAATAACCCAAATAACTGAAAAAAGCCAAATTTAAAAAGCATCCTTTAATAGTTCTCAAGTAGAAGCTTTCGAATGACCTCTGCTAACTTAGAAAGATTTGTGTTTTTAGTAGTTCTGTTTATAGAATGAAGGAAAATTTGAATTTCAATGCTACTTATTAAATAGAAATTATGGATGGAATGCAAAATAACCTAAAATAAATAGCAAAAACAAAATTGGATTAGAAAATATAGTAACACAATTCTAAATTTCTATAACAAATACAACATTTTATAACACATTATGGTAATAAAATAAATAAGATAAGATGAAGTAAACAAGCAGATGATGCAATTAATTTTGACATATAATTCAAAGAAAAGCAAGCTTAACAATAAATATTTAATGAAATAAAATAATACAAAATAGAAAGTGATGTTATTTTCTCAAAATAGTATAATTAATATTTTTCTCAAAAAAAAAACATACATTTTTAAATTATAATATTGTTTATATTGCAAAGAAACAAAACCATAAATACGTTAAAACAATAACATTAAACTATTTTTCTTTAATTAATATGTAAAATGTTTTTTACACACATAACATTTGCCTAAAAGTGAAATTCTTCCAAAAAATCTGATATGTCTTCTAACAGCCAAACACTGAATATTAAAAGCTGCAAGGGAAAGCCAACAATGCCATGATTCTTCTATAAAGTACAGATCCTTGAAGAGAAGTTTCCTGATAGCATTCTGCTTTATATTAAAAACATTTACTCAAGACACTCTGAAGAAGAAAATGTATTAAGACTGATCATCACAAAAAAAAATGTTCACAGCATAAAAACAGCTATAAAAGTACACTTACCATTTATAAGTTAAATATTACACTGCTTTGTTTTTTGCACAAGAGCAGAATATCAATAGGAAGACTAACACAGTAGCTTGCATATACAGCACATCTCTCCAATCAATTTACAAAAACAATTACAATTATTCATGTACATAAATTAAAACATTCAATATATAAGAAATATGTAGACTTATATATATAATTACTGAAGTTATTTTTAATACTGACACGTGAAATACAATGCAGTAGTATAAAGCTGCATCTTTCCTTTTCTTAGAAAAAAATGCTCTTTTGATAAATCACCAAAAATATGGAAAAGACTAGAACACAAAATTTTTTGTGTAGAATTACTTCATTCAATGAAAATAAAGCAATAAAAGCATCATTATCTTCTATATGAAATATAGAACAGAAACACTGAACATTTAAATAAACAATATTTATACTACGGCTTATAAGCATCATAAATATAGGAACTATATGTAACATCTAAAGGATACGAGCTTGGCTGCACTGTATTACAAAGTGCTTGGAAAGAAGAAGCACCAGTAGATAAGACAAAATCTTCAACATACTTCCGAAAACTATCAAATGGACAAATGCCATATTCAAGAGGATTAGATGTTTTCATAGAATCCTTAAAAAATGGTTTACAAAATGTGGTATATTTTGTCACATCTTTCCCATTGAATAGAACTTTCAAAACATATTTCAGCTGATTATTTACTGTATGACTGTACAATTCAAAAACAATTCGAGAAGCATATGGTATCAGATTACCATCATCAATACCAAGAGCTGTCGAAAGAGGTTCCAAGGTCACATCATGTCCGGAATACAGAATAAATCGAGTGATCTCTTTGCCACTAATAACATCTTTGATATTACTGACTAGATGATTCAAAAACCCATACATATTCAACATGCCAGCTCTTGTGTTGCTGCTATCTCTGACAAATTGCCGTCCAACCCAATCCATGTATGCAATAAGATTACGAACATGCTCAAATGTCACACATTCATTTGTACCTGGAATACAAGGTAGATGTGATCCATGACAAACATAACCCATCATGCAATCAAACATCTCAAAAGGATCAAAAATATCTGGATGATCAGGTTGATGTTTAACAATGGGACCAAGTTTCTGCATGAGATGGAAAACAGCAGGATGTGATGCTAGTAATCGTCGCTTCTTCAGTACTTTCAGTTTATCCAGATGTTTTGCTAAAGGACAAGAGCAATAATAACTGGACATGCAAAACCTATCATCTGGTGATGGAATTATCTTGATGTTTGATATACTGAAAGTAGGCAAAAACCCATATAGAAAAGCTACAGCACTTTGAAATGTTCTAGAAAAGACTGTACTGTACAGCTTCACTTGATCTGATGTCCAGTTTTTGCTCAGTAAACCATGTTCTTCAATGTAAGATTTTTGAAGTGCCTGACCAACCATGAGAAGTTGATGAGCTCCAAGAAGTGTCATTTGTGATGGAGTACAAAGCTTTTCTGCAGGCTGTAATGGGAATGTTGCAAATGGTGACAAATGTTTAGCAGAACCTCTCAGATGTTTCAAAGTTTTCACATACTTTAGTAAAAGAGGGCTGGACTGAGTACCACAGTTAATGATTGATTGGTTTCTGACTGGACGCAGAGGGGACCGATCACCATGGCGAGTTATGACAGCCACAAACTCAAGAGTTCCATTAACAGGCATTTTCCCTGGAGTACAATTAAGAAACTAAATCAGTCAACATACACAAAAAAAATTATAAGCTTTTTTTAAATTTTGTATAGCTTTAGAATACATGTTTCATACAATAAAGTTCCTAATACTTTTCCAAAGGATAATATGATTTATGTAATATGAACTATAGTGTATAAACATATTAAAATTCTGAAGGTGATTTCATAATATAATGATATAAAAATTGAAAACACTTTTAAAAAAGCTACTTAAGACCTCTGCAACTATCATAACAAGTTTTTTTAAATTTTCATAAAAAAATTTACTTAAAAAAATTATTACTATATAATTTTACCATGAAAGACTTGGTAATGTGGTAGTTTAGTTTCATAAAATTATCATTAAGATGTATAAGTTAAAAACACATTAAAAGTAATCTTTCTGTAGTTTATAATATAAAACCATAAGAACTGCTAAACTTAATATTAAAAATAAATATCTATATAAACAGAAATAATCAAAGCAGTTATTGAATAAACAACTAATAAGTAGAAGAAAATATTTTTAATATGTTACAATAATTTCTTATAATTGTAATAATGTTCAATTCTAAAAATTATGCTGTTTCTATTTAACTAGCCTTTGTCAAATGGAATATCTACAATGATTGACCATACCCAGAAAACTTTTTAAACTCAATTGCATTTGGTAACAAATGTAATTATATGATAAAAACAATTTTCTTTCGCACATATTATCTTTGTTAATATATAAATAATAATACAAAATACAGTAAAATCTACAAATATAAGTACCTTGGCATGTTATTTTTATAACTACAACATATTCTACATCACACTGACCTCCTATAATTTACATCTGTAAGTTTTATTTTTACAATATGGACAATAACACAGAATATATTATTTTTTATAGTTTATTCAATAACTACTTTTCTTATCTATTTATTTAACCACCTTAAAGTTCTCATACCCTTTATATATACCAAGAAATAAAGGGTAAAGATTCATACCTTAACTGTTTTAGTTCTTGATGCAAAAATAGAATGTTTTCTTCTGAAATTATTGATTGATTTCTTCTGAAATTGTTCCCAATTTCAATTAAAAAGTGTTCTCTCCATTCATCGCTCTTTTGGATGTAAAGTTAGATTAAGTAGTTCTGTACTATTTTTTCCCACCCCTTAGGGAAAAAAAGACACACACACATCGAGCAACTTAATGAAATACTACATATTTCATCCTCAACTTGTTCTTTTATACATATGTTCTTCCATCAAACCATTTCGTTCTATTCCATGTTCCAAATTCATTGCAAGAAATTCTCTCACATCCTTCTTTATTTTTTAGGATTCATTTCACCTTTTTCTTTGATATGGATGAACTGTTCCATTGTTCTTTTTGCATTATATTTAAGATCAAATAAAAGAAATTGTGTACATCATAATTTGCCGATCAAATAAAGATATTTACCAAACGAAATTAAATTTCAATAGAAATAGCATTTAAATTTTAAAAAATGGGTCAAAAATATTGTATGAGCATATGTAATTGATTTGATATTGTTTCTGAATGATAACTATAATAATATAAACTATATATAAGCTTAACTATTTTTAAAATGTATAAATACAATTGTATGATAATATTTGGAATGAACAAAATATTTTCTCTAAATGATATAAAAAAATATGTAACTTTTATATTTGAATATATTAAAATTAACTACAACATTTATTTACATTAACACCACTCAATATATTTCATCTTAATTGGTTCTTTTTAAATTTGAAAAACAGATAACACATCAATTTAATTATATAAGTGATATTTGGAAATTATTTACTTTCTATATGCACTAATAACATTCTCAAGATATTTCTTGATATTAATGTCATTAATACTGAAATGCTTCAAATAATGCAATACATATTTGATATAAATATGTATTTATATCAAATTTTCAAAATATATATATAAATATATGCATTATACATATTTTAAAAAAATAAAATTTTATGCCTAAGTGATTCACATTTGTTTTAGACACTTACCTTATATTTTTGAAATTTATTTCTTCAAAAACTTTGTTATATATCAAAGTTAATTAAATGAAATGTAAGTTTCTATATTAATCCCAAAACCTATTAAAAATTTTAAAAAATTATAATCAAAATATTTCTTAAAATCAAACATTTTTACTCAAAAATGCTTATTTTGATTTCATTTAATAATTTGAATAGTTGGAACTTCTAGTGGGATATTTTTGAAAACATTGTTAAGATTCTTGCAGTTACATTAAAAGAAAGATTGGCATTCTGAATGCACTTGACAAGGTTCTTTTTACTCATTCTGGTCGTACTTCTAGGCCAGTCATACGGTTTTAGATCAGATGACTCTCAAACTCTGGGAGGACTACCTGGTAGTCCCCATTGAGCCTCTTGCTCCTTTCTCCCTCGGCAATGAGACAGCAGATTAAAAAAAATTATTTTCTCATGCAGGAGATATGCAAATTGTTAAGTGAAAAATGTGACATTTTGTAATGTTACTATTTACACAAGTGCAGCCATCAGTTTATATAGAAGTGGTAAAAATAAAAGTTTTCTTAGATGATCCAACTATTGACAGTTATCTAAACCGGAATTTCTTCCTGAACCTACCAAATGCCACCTCGAAAACATCTTAAACAAATAGATTCAAAGACCTTGTAATGCATCTTACCAAACCTCTCTGTAGTCATCAGTTGTATACTCAAATCCTACTATTACTGATATTCCAAGGTTAATCGACAGATGCGCTTTGTCACCATATTCTTACCCAACATGGTAACTTTCTGAAACGAATTATATCCCTTCAGTTATTACTTGGCTACTGTTTTGTAAATTTTTAAAGCAAATTCTGTATTAATTTTGTTCTATATGAACAAGAGTTGATAATTTATCTATACATAAAACTGGTTTATTGTGATAAATAAATCCTATTGTTTCAATATTAAATTATCTTTTATTACATGCAACAACTGATCCAAGGTGAATGCTTGAGCATCTCATAAACTTTTCATATTTCATATGATCCCTTCATTCCACTTCTGAGCTGACTTCTTGTGTCTAATAATACAAAAAAAAAAAACAGGTTTCAACCGATCTATGCTTGCAGCTTTTGTAATGATAGAAAAATACCAAAAAAGAATATGTTGGAACATTAACAAAATCAATAGTCAAGTGAAAACTGAAAGGATGCAGCTCATATCAATAAGTTACCATGTTAGATAAGGAACATGGTAAAGAAGAATAACCACTGATTAACTTCATAGGCATCAGCTCAAACAGGATTTGAGAATGAAGCAAATGGCTAACACAAGTTCTGGTTAGTTACACTCCAAGGACAATGATAATATATGAGTTGTCTTCTAACCATCTAGGCTGAATTCAGCAGTGTCTTAATCAATGGCAGGGAGAAGGAAATCCACACAAATCCAGATGGGAACTTGTTGATTGATTAATTGTTTAGTAACATTGCACTTACAAACAACACAATAGTTATTGGCAAAGGACCTAGTAATTTTGAACCTCGGTCAAGTGTATGACACTTGAGTTGGCACCTCACTCTCGAAACTTTCACACCATATCAATGGGAAGACTTAGAACCTTGACCAGATATAACATGCAACAGCCTTTAACCCACAACTCAACAGAAACAATGTCAGTCTGACCAAGTCTGCGACCAAGACCTCTAGTCTGCCACAGGAGAGAATTCAGATTTGGATTTCTGATGGAGGATAGTAGTCGGATCACCTATGAAAATTATTTCTTTTCCTTTTCTGCCCAAACTGATGGCTGCAATGGTATAAATAGTAACACTACAAGTGCATATGTAGAAACATTTGCAATTTACATATTTCCCACATGAGGAAATAGAGATTTCTTAACCTATCACCTCATCACAAGAAAAGAAGGTTGCAAGAGGTTCGAGAAGGGACACCAAAGCATTCAAATTTACTTAAGAAATTTTAGGAGGAGGCATTCAGATTATATGGATGCAAAGGATAAAGAAAGTGAAAGAAAAAAAATATTTTTATTTCAAATATTTTTGTAATTAACAAAAAAGTAAGAAATACAGACATAACATGACAAAATCAAAGTAAATTAAAATTTGTCTTGTTACAATAATGTAATAATCAATGCAGAATAAAATTTGATATACAAGGATCCAACACTAAATTTCTATGAATCTAATGAAGAAAGGAATCTAGATAATTTTCATTCAACTACTGTTAAATATGATTTGGAGGTTTTAGAATATTTCCCAAGCCATTAACACAGGGTATTTAAATTTAGTAAGAATAGGCTCAACAAAAGAACATAAATAATGCAAACTTTAAAATATCTGCCTAATCACTGAATTTGCAAAGTATATTGGAATAATATCTTTGAATATCAATTTAACTGTCTTTTTACAGTTGTTTATGACTATTCTGTTATTACAAAAGGCTCTTTATAATTCAGACTTTAATTTATTAAACAAATATGTGACATTTGTTTGCAAACATCAAAGGGATATAATAATTTTTTAATATTGTACCATGGGGAAAAAGTTGAATCCATGCTGGTGTGCAAAAAACTAAAATGTTGGCTAAAGAACATCCATTTAAATGTACATTTATTTGCATACTTCCTTTACTTATATCAATTGTGTGTTTAAAGTGTCATTTTATAAATACGAGTTCATTTCTTACACTTCATGAACAAATTACTTAATCTTAAAGAAGCTTTAAGTTTTAAAAAGTATGTGCATTATAAAAAAAATGAATACCAGCATATGTAAAAATATTTAAGTCAGTCTTTTGATACTTAGTATACATTTTTCCGAACTAAATACTGAGAAATCAAGTGTTTGAAAACATATGAGAACCGCCATGGGATTTTTTTTTTTTTTTTTTGAGTATCAAAAGAACAGTTGATTGGAAGAATACATTAAAGAGCATTTCAATAGAAAATTAAAACAAAATTAGGGAAGAACTATTCACTTAAAAAATAATTGTTTTACATAATGGGAGATCCAGAAAAAATCAATAGAGGAACAATATTGTTTTTCAACCTTTAAAAAGTTCATAACACTCAATTATGTTTATTTCATTAGTCCTTAACCTAAAAGTAAGCTAAATATTAACTTGGAATCAAGTTCAAATTGAAACTAAAATCTTTCAATATGACAGATAGCTCGGTCCTGTGCTTGGACACAACAAAAAATTTTGAAGTACAGTAACAAAATAAATATTTTTCAATTTGGTTCAGATTTCTGGCTCAGGTAAGTTATTTTGTCTGAGTATGAAATTGATAGAAGGATCACATGCCCCTGTACCTTTTACTTGGATCTGCCATTAATATTACTCACCTGTCATTCATTAGTCATTTTACAAAGGTTTTATTACATTAATAAAATGAGCACTTCTTTTCTCGCCATATTTTATTCTTTTTTCACATATATTGTAAAAATAATCATTAACTTTAATAAAAAAGATCAAAAATAAGACAAATCAGGATATACAATTTGAAAAATTATCCCATGTTAAAAAAGAGAGCCAATAAAAAAGAATTAAGATAAGTCAAAATATGTTAGAAAATTATGTGTCCAATTAAAAAAAAAAAAAAAAAGGAAATGTTTGATTTTACATTTGTCATTTCAATTCTTCATAAAAATAATCATGAAAGATGACAAAATTCTTTTGTTAAGCAGATTGAAAAAAAGAAATCTATGAAATCATACATACAATTTAAAATGTTAAGCTAAGAAGGAAAAATTAAATGTAATTTGTTTACGCACAAATACTTATATTTATTCATTATTTCAAAGATTTATTTTTAAAAATACATACACTACAACTCTTTCTTTTAGAAGAATTAACAGTAGTTCAAAAGAAAAAAAAGGGAATTTCGGGATAATTACTTTTTAAAAACTTTATTTCTCACTCTCATCAAAATTTTCTGCATAGTAACAAAGAAGTACTAGGTTTTAAAAAATTGCATAAAATTATGTATGCAAGTAAAAACTTCTAAAAAACAAATATGCTTGATATTTGTAGATTTAAAGAAATCATACTCTTTCATTTTCATCAACATATTACTATAAACAACTATAATAGGGAAGAAATATAATAACTTCTAATTTGATTTTTAACACCTCATATTTAAATTACTATATATTTAAGTTTTTCTCTTCTTCTAATGATAATTGCAGTGATATAGAAACTGTTCCCAAAGTAAGGGGAAGTTGTAATTTTTTTTTAGAATAAATGAATAGGGGGAAAAAATTACACCTCTGATGATATAAAGATAATTAAATGTTGTTTACAAAAAAAAAATTACAGTACTTCATTTCACAATTGTAATGATTTCCATGTAACTTTTAACTAATATATATATATATATAAATATATATATAGTTTTAAAAATGAAGTTGCAAAGAATGGGGGAGGGGCATCCTGAGCATGTGTAAACATCAGAAATGCTTTTGCAACAATGAAGAACTATCAAATAAAACAAGAACATTTAAAGATTCAAAAGAATAAATAAACATTAAAAATTCCCTTATCATATTTTTAAAACAAATAATTCCCACAGCACATTTTTATTGCATAAAATTTAATAGAGCAGAATTCACAAGTCATACCTAAATCAATTGAAAAGCATATAAAATAACAACCAAAAATTTAATTACTACAAAATTTGAATTTTTCTTGTTATTTGGCAGAAAATTCATTTTATTATGCATTATGTAGAGTATATTCAACTGTGCATGTAACCAAATTTTTTTATACAAAATAAAATGCAACCAATAAAATTTTCAAAAAAATAATGAAAGATTAATTTATTAATTTGAAAAAATAATGGAAGCATTGGAGGTTAAATAAACGCAAAATTAATATACCAAATAAATGAACCTGAATTGTGTATAATTAAAAACAACAGAAACTCTTTAGTTAACATGAAAGGTAGCCCTGCAGATTGTTTTTATCAAAAGGTATTTATATATATAACTCCAGAGAGTTTGCAGTTAGAGAAAGAAGAAAAAAAGATGTATAAACAAAATGGTTATGTTGTGGGCCTGACTCATATATTCACAAAAATTGACAGAAGAATAAAATAAAACTCTATGTTCTTCCAATTAGATTCAGTTTATATTGAATATAATTGAAAAATTATTCATTTTAAAATTTTTATTCCATAAAAGAATACAAAACAACAGCATATAAAAGCAATTAATATAACATTTTAAATTCCTTTAGTAGACAAATATCTCAAATAGAATGAGGGAGGGAAAGGGAATTTGCAAATATCATTGTTCATCACAGGAACAAACTTTCATTGAACAGCATCTTATAATTGTGCTAAACAATGCCAAATACAGCAGCATGGCTCACAGACAACCATTAGAACAAGATATGTTTCACATTAAAATCAAAATTTCTTAAGCTGCAGTTCGTTTTAGGTCTGAAAAAAAAGGCAGGGTGCAAAAACAGAAAATGTAAGCTTTTTATTTGGTAAAAAGGCACAATTTAAAGATACATATTCTAATTGAGATCCAAATCTTCATAATTGAGATCCCAAAGAAAATTATGATGGACTGTCATAGAAAACCTTTCAAGAATGGATATTCCTCAATCTATGGATTTTCAAACTGATATGATCACATTGCCATTACTCGCTATTGTTATAATCACAACTAATGCATAACAGAAAAAAAATTCACAAAATACATTGAGTAATAGATGGATATAATTTACCTTCTTGTCCTTGAATGATATCATTAGGAGGATTGCAATATCTCATAGCTTTCACCATTTTGAAACTTGAAGCTGGAGGTAAACGATTGTGCTGCAGGGGATGAATCAAAGGATGTGACATTCTTTGTACTTTCATCTTTGTATGTGTACTTCTGCCAATGAGAAAAACTGCAAGAAAATAATCAAAATCTTCAGACTTCATTGAGTACACATCCAAATTGCTACAGGAAAATCTTAAATTTTCTACAGTAGTATTGTCTTACACAAATTTATTAAATTTTTTGGCTTGGAATGTGGTTTAACCCATACCTTTAGCAATGGAAATATTTGTTCAAGATATATTCCCCAAAATGTACTCTGCACAATTAAAAAAACAATGTCTTGGCAACAATCAAAGATACAAAAAAAGTTTTAAAAAAATTAAATTTCTAAACATATTCCTACAACAAAATATTCCCATTACATATTTTCATTACATTACATTCAACGGAATAGAAATCACTAGTATCTGAATCAATAAAATAACATTCAAAACAACTACTGCAAAATTTGATAAATTTTTTATATTTTGCAATAATTCACCTTTGTGACTTTAAAACATGATTCAAAATTATTCCAAAACTACAGCAATTTTAAAACCAATAATTTCCAGTTATTATTGCATTGCATTTTATATTTAACTCCCAAAGTATCAAAAGAAATACTACTTTTTGAAAAACAATCGAAAGAAATATTTATAAAATTAATTCTAAATATTTTAACGAATTTATTATAGTTTTATGTCTGTTGGATATAATGAGACAAACTTCTGTAATGCAAAATTATTTAAAATATAAAAATATAATAAAAACATACATTTAATGAAATAATTTTATAGTGAAAACAATATCATCTGAACAAAAATTAACTACATTCAAAATTAAAAGTTCATAAAACTAGACTTCAAGTATAAACAACATTTAAATTATTTTTATTATTTTCTATACTTCTTACTGTCAAAATAATTTTACAAGAGCTGTCTCTAAAATATACGACCGCAAATAATACATAGCAATAGAATACAATAAATAGACAATGTGATTTTAAATTAGAGATATTACAATAAAATCATTGTCTAAAAATTCTATCGCTCGAGCAAGAATCCATTCTATTAATAGTTAGAAGTAAACCTGTGAATATCATGCCTATAATCCAAGCAATTATAAGGCAACTAAATAAGAGTTTGTGTCTTGTTATGAACTTCATTACGGCAAATTTGTTATCTATCATTTCGTTTCTTTATATTTCAGACTCCAAACTACCATTAAAAAAACTCGCAATCCATTGCGATAAATTACATATTTTTATACATCACGCCACACGGTACACTGAATCAATACAAGTATGGGATTAAACAACAAAAATGTGTACAGAAAACGAGCAAAGCGAAACTAACAAGGTTGCTTTGCCAGTTTATAAGAGATAAAATTCACAATTGCACCTTAAAAAGTAATATTTTTTCTTATTAGCAGAACTACTATTTTTACTCATCTGTACTGATTAGTGTTACACTATATATTTTTCTGTTGGTAAATAATGTGCAATAAAAAGCTTTTTTTTCCTTTTATATATATCTCAAAAAGTGGTCTGATTCCCTATGAAAAGTCTTTTAGGAATACATTCATTAATATGGTGTTGATTTTGTAATTGTAGAACTAAAATTAGATAGAAAGCAAGCGCCTGAAAATTATTGTTTAAACTTAGAAGAATAAAAAGGTAGATTGAAAAAAATAAGAATATCCCTAAACATATCAATAGGCAAAAATATTGCTGAAATTTTTTTTAAAAAAAACTGTATGAAAGTTCTTACTTTTTCTATATTAGGAACTAAATGGGAAAACTCTTCTAATATACCAGGAAGCATTAGTAATAATTTGTAGAATTTTATTTTGCATCGTATTGACTTTTTTCCATTCAGATTGGGGCTGCTGCAACCTAAATAGAGGCAACATAAAGTATTAGTAGACGAAGAATTTGATAGTAATGTAATACATTATTAAAAGTCAAATAAATTATTAACTATTGATTAAGCAATTAAGAAAGAAAGAAATTTAATATAATCGAAGCAAACATGGAATTTTTTGTTCTTTTATTAAACAAACTCATGTAATAGGAATTGTTAAAAAAAACAAAAATTGTTTAATTGGTTCGCCTATATTAGAAAAATCAGATGTTTGCTGAATAATTTTCAAATGAAATAGTTATTTCTTACGACGTTGAAAAATAACTTATTACGAATTCTGCGTAAACAGTCTTGATTATTCGTGAATTTCGATAGTTAAAACTCTTATTTAAGGATTTTTCAAAATATATAATTGGATGATAATTTATATTCTAGAAATTCTTGTTATATACATTAAATTCCCTTTGAATGTTTTTGTAAGGCCGAGAAGTAGAGAAGTGATAATGAGTTTTGAGTTAAATCAAGTTAAATATGCAATACAGATGACCTGTAGATGTTGAAAAATACGGATAGAATTATATATTATTTACAGCCAACCTTTGATGAGTTAAATAGCTCGAATTCATATCCAATCAATAGTGGACAAATACTGGATCAAAATCGATAACTGTATACCTTTAAATAGCAGAAATTCAGCACTTATTCCTTTTAACAAAGTTCTTCTCTATAAGCAAGTAATCCGCCCTATCCTAATTTATGCTCCCCCCATTTGGGGCCATGCCGCACCTACCCACATAAAAAAATACAGGTCCTTCAAAATAAAATCCTCCGCATGATGACTAACTCACCTTGGTGTATCAGAAATTCTATCATATACAAGGATCTCAATATCCCTCCTATTATTAAACATATCAACTATCTCTCTAAAATATTCTATAATAGACTAACAAATTACACTAACCCACTAATAAGAGCCCAGCTAATTTTCACAATAACGGAACCCATGCCCTACCCTACCAATCTTGCAAAAATTATTTCCATCTAATTCCCCCATAACACTTAGCATTCCAACTCAGACCATTTTAATTCATTCCTTTATCGCTCCTTCAATAACCTCTTTCTCAGTCAACCATCTCACTCCAAGACCTACATCATCATCCATTCATCTTATCATCAGCTGTTAAATATCCTGTCATCATCCTTATCTCTCCTCTCTTGAACTAGTTTTCTGACCACTGCTGTACACCCAACCAAACAAGAACCATTTTTACTTTTCCCTTCCTTCTTCTGCGTTCATATAATCAAAAAAAATGTTTAAGTAATATTTCATTTATTACTATTGTAATTTTACTATAATAATAAAAAAAAAATTTAAAAAATCATATAAAATAATACTTGATGAAGATTAGACTTAGTCTATCAAAGGCACTGAAGGGTTAAAAAAATGATATTTAAAGAAATGATATATATAAATTTTATAATCTTATCTTACGATAAGATTAGTAAAAAAAAAAAATTTTATCTATTAAAAAATCTCAGCCTCATTGTAAATAATTCATACACTTTCTTATCCTCTTCCCTCTCCCTTTTCTTTTATTTGTTTTTATAAATTCATTATGTGCATTAAGCACATTTTTAATATGCTTGTTTTAATATTAAAAAAAAATCAAGGCTTCAATATGATACTGAGTAGAGTCCCCCGGACTGGCACTCGCCACTATTTGATTGTTGTTGAAATAGCTTCAAAGTATGTAACATACACAGGGTATGTATCGCTTGTTTGTGAATGCTTAAAACTTAAATGGCTTCTAACCACTAAGCGGAGAAAAATTTCGGCAGATGAGAAAGCATTTACAAAGTTTGCAACACCTCGTAATCCTTGTTTAGTTAACTTGTGGAGAGAATTACATCAGGATGACAGAGTTATAAATAATTAAGACAAGCTCATAAATATATTACCACATGGAGATTTTTTGTTGGTGTCCGATTACTGTCCAATACTGTTTTGAATGAGACAAAGGTGATTTTAATATTTTGTAAGCAGCACACTTCTTGCTAATTGCTTATTGTACAAATTCCAGTTTCTTAATGTGTAAACGCAAAATGGGTAAAATATGTATTGCTTTCGTTCTCGTCTACAAAGAAGCTTCTCATTAGAATAAAACAATGTTTCCCAAACTTTATTTCTTGTGACTCCATGCTTTTAACGAATATTTTTCATGAATTACTAAAAACTGACTGTCTGTTTAACGTTTGGTAGGTAAAATAAAACATTACTCTTGAATTTCGATGTAAATCTCATGTACTTAAATTCTTGTATGAAACTATTACAAAAATAAGAGCAAAAAGGAAATGTTAATAATACCAAATCATTAATTAGAAGTCTGAAGCTGTTTCTTGCATACTAAAAAATTTACCTTTGGAGGAAAAGACGATAACTTAATTCTCAGATAAAATCCATTTCAATTTTCAATTTCCAATCTGTTTTTATATTTATTTTTTGGGAAAATCGGAATTAAATATCCGGCTTCATATTTATAGTTCGTGATAAAATGCGTCAAAACTTTTACAGCTTTTCTTGCTGAAACCTGGTACTCTTTACGATGCTACTGTTAAAAGTTTATCATTCGTATTTTCTCGTATATTTCTTCAAGTGATGTATCACATGACAATTCAGTTACAGACATCTGAATTCGACAATTCTGTCTTCTGATTTAACGGTAAAATAATTAGATTCTTTATCCATTCTTCGTCGCTGTTGAATGAGAGAGAAGGCTAATCTTAGCATTCCTTTAGATTAGCCTCCAGAATGAGTCTGAAAGCATTAATACTTTCAACATCAATAATTAATCTTTCGGTCACCATTCAACCACAACTGGATCTTCATTTAACTCAAACTCATTCATACGCATCTTCCAAACCAAAATCTCGCTCCTCAAAGAAGCTCACGCATAAAAACAAATATATATTTCTTTTGACAAAACAAATAACAAAATCGACTCCTCACTACCGGCAACGCCATTTATATCTCACAGTCGAATAGCTCCTTTAAAATAATGGCATGGTCTCATATTACCATCACATTAAAACATATCTCTCTCTTTCGACAAAACATTCCGATCCCCAAACGAATATTCATTTAATCCATAACAAACTCATTTACACACCTACAAAACGAAATCTAGTTACTCGAAGAACAACAAACATAGTTATTATTATTAGAATAAAAACAAAAATCTCTCTCTCTTTCGATAAAACGTATCGATCCACATTTCGTATCGATCCAGTTTTTCATTTCACACTTAACAAACCTTTCAAAACACAATTTCATTACTTGAACAAAATCACACATTTTCTACTAGTTCTGGAAAAACAAAGACCCTTTTACTACACTCTTGTAAAAATTCTGATAATTTTATCCTTCCGGTCTGTAACGCCATTTTCTATGGAGCTATTTCTTTAAAAAAAATTACTTGTTCTCACATTTCAAAAATTCAGTAACATGAAGCTTTCCTTTCGCTTCTAAATTCGTTAAAAATGTTGTACATTCACTCAACTCTTTCACACTCACAAGTAAAAATTGCAAGAAAAATGAACATCAAAAAAAGACTGGCGAATTAATTATAAGTCCAGAAAATTCTCTTACCGAGCAAAAGTTCCAGTTCCAAAATGAAAGTCCAAACAAATCCCCTTCTGTAATTGGCTAAAAAAACAATTACTTAATATTAAAGAACCTAAATTAGATATCAAGAGTTAGAATTTTGCTGGATTGCCATATATAACATTCATGTCGAAACAGAAAACTAGGATTGTTACATTTGGCGATTGATCATGAACAAAATACTATCTCCAAGGGGGGGAGGGCTAAAATGCATTCCAATCTTGTGTTCGAAATAACCTTCATATAAAATGATGAACCAGATCTGAAACCTGATGCGACTAAGATCTCTAATTTGCTGATTCTGTTAGATATGAAGGCCTATCAGTATAAGACATTCAAATTCGAAGACAATACCAACAAAAAGAATTTTATTGACAACTTGAGTTAATTTCGACGAACATTGCATTCCACGTCAGAATGCGGTTTTCTAAAGATGCAATTTTTTTTCAACTCCCAAGAAGATGAACAGAACATAGATAAATATTTGATGCAATTAAAGTCCCTATAAGTACTGTGAATTTTAAAATCAAGAAGAGTCGCTCATTCTTTCTCTCGTGATCGAGTCGTTTTCGAAATTCGTGACATTACTTATTTGTGCATTTTACTTACTATGAGTACCGCAGCTAACTTTAAAGAAAGCAACAGATTCCCTTTTGGCTGTTGAAGTGAGTCTAGAATAAATAAAGAATATAGAGAATTGTATTATATGAAAGCTGAAGTGGATGCCGTGGAATAAAAACGATCAAATGATCAGCAGTAATTCAAATTTTGTGGTTGTAAATTCGTCAAAAGTAATAAATTGTAATAAATGTGGTAGAACTCATAGCATAAGGGAATTTCCAGCCTTTAACGATTTATACATTTTATGCAAGCGGAAAAGTCATTCAACTGTCATATGTCATTCTAACATAAAAAAAAAGCATTATTTTTCAATGAAAGGTTCTCAGAATGTGAATGAAATTATTGAGGTTGGTCAAAATGAAATGCAAATATCTCACCTGACTATAGATTATCTTTCTTCATGTATTGAGGAATCAAGTGAAAAATACTGGTGTAAAAATACTTATATTTATAAATATTTTATAAATGTTAATCCTGACACTGGTAAAGAGACCTAAATATTTACTCTAGCTTTTTATAATAATATAAAGTTGTATAAAGTATGCAAAAATTATGTAGGACAAATATTATGTTAAAAGCCTATGAAAGCACTAATTAAAACTTGACCAAGGTAAGGTAAGTTTATTACGTTCTACTCAGAAACGTAAAAATATTTTATTGAATTTTATTGTTGTAAATGTAGATTTTAAACCAATCTTAGGTAAAATGGATTCATGATGTTAAAATTGATTCAAAGTAAAACTATCAAACAAAAATGAGATTTTTATTAAATATGAAGAAGTTTTTAAAGGAATATATATATATATATATATATATATATATATATATATATATATATAAACACAATCGAAATATCTAAAAGAGATTTAGAATGTAAAAACATTTTATCGCAAGTAAATACACCAATTGGTTAATAGTGATAGAGTAAATAATTTGGAAATCTAAGAAAAATCAAATGGTAGACTATGTATATGCTTAGGCTCAAGAAATTTAAATAAAGTCATTAAGCAAGAACATATACCATTTAGTGATGAAATTATCAGTCAGTTGGAAACTAAAAATTCTTTTCTGTATTCTTTTAAAAGGTTTTCCTGGGAAATTCACTTAGGTAGAAAAACTCTGATCTTTGTACGAGTACATTCAGTTCTCCATTTGGCAGACATAAAAATTTAATAGATTGCTATTGGGAATCGCTTCGCCCTTGAAGTCTTTAAGAAAACGAAACCAAAAATTGCTTGGAGATATTGAGAGTGTACAAATTTATTTTAATGGCTTAATAATGGAGGAACAACTTAAGAGAGAGGATTACAACTGTTGAAAGTAGATTATTGTGTTAATATAGTTCAGAGTTTCATAGAGCACTTAGACCCTTCGGCTTTTAATCTCTAATCGAATGACTTTAGGATAACGTGCTTCGGCCTATTACTTGTCCAGTATTATGTTATGTTTTATTTTTATCTTTTACGGCAACAATAATTACAATTAATTTACTTAAGATACATTTACATTGCTAAGATATATTTAATTTATTAAAATTTATCGTTTGCTTTTCTTTTAATATCGAATAGAATACTGTTGTCTAGTTTAATAATTTATCGTTTGTTCTAATTTTAATATTTAATTTAATAATTGATTTTAATGGCTTGATCACCTGTTTTATTCTTTTGTTGTTAAATCTGACATTGTGTTTTTACTTTAGAATATTTTGCATTATTTGGAGGTTTAATTATTAGTGTTCCGTAAAACTTTGTGCTTAGATGTGATGTTATGCAAATAAATGTGTTATTTGAAAATGCAATTATAAACTGAATTATTTATGAAGTTTTATTGATTTGAGTAGTTCATAAGATTAAAGAAGAATCGGGTTATACTTAAAGGTCCTGCTTCATGCATTCATCAATTATCGAACTATTTGTCGAATAGAATTTTCTTGCCAACAAAGATGAAAGACTATTGCTTGACTGCTTATAAAGAGATAAAGCTAATACTGTAAAATTTAATTCTGAAAAGTTTCAATTTAGAGTCAATTGGATCAAATATATGGATTTAATAGTTTCTTAAGAAGGAATTAAGGCAAATAACTCTCAATAAGAGCAATAAATGTATTAGACAAACCATTGAACATACCAGATATGTTAGGAGGCTCCTGAGTATCGAAAATTGTTTTGTTAAGATTCATTCCGTATGTGTCAAAAAATACACCACTTTTAAAAGAGCTATTAAAAAGTAATGTTGATTTCAGCTGGTCATGAGAACATGATCAAACTCTTGATAATATCATAGTTTAGCTCCCGCTAGTTAAAAAACTATCACAGTTTAGCTCCTAAAAGTTATAAGTTCAATAGAGAGGGGAAATGTAGCTATACTGTGTGATAACTCAAAGTATGGATTTGGGGTCTGCTTTTTGCAAGAAGGCCATCTTGTATCTCTTATTTCCAAAAGTTTTACTAAAAGTGAAAATAGTTATTCACTAAGCGAAACGGAATTATTGGTCATTGTTTTTGCGTTTACAAAGTATCTTAATTTTATATATAGATATGTCCTGTAGCCGCTAGGGTGTAGTGATTCGAGTATCTGACTGTGAGCTCTGCTGTCCCAGGTTCGATTCTCGGTGGCTTCGGTCTGGGTAACTGGTCATGGGTCAACTTAACCCTTCATCCCTCTGAGGTCAATGAATAAGTACCAAGTTTACTTAGAAAGTTAACTGAAGATACAGTGCTGGGCTAGCCACATGGCAGGATACTAGCTAGAATTAGTGCCCCAGGCCCATAGGCTACATAAAGGATAATGAGCACCACTTGATGTGACTCATCCGATACTGGCATACTTTAAGTTAACGTAAGGTGTATTAGTTAAAACTGACCATAAGCCATTGGATTTAATTACTAAAAACCGATTAGTTAAATTACTGCTGATGAAATTATTAAAATATGAATTTATTGTTGAGTACTTGCCAGTAAAGACATATATCATACACATACTTAGTCAGGCCTTTCTTAAAGAGTAAGTACATGATGACCCGGAAATGAAAAATACTATACATTCATTATCTTCTAATGAGTACTCGTAGAATATTTCAATTCCTAAAGAGACACTCCAAGTTGACGGAGATGAATAAATGATGAATTACTGTAAAGAAGGTTTACCAAAAAGAAAGAAAATTTCTGTAAATTTAAAAACTTATACCATAAAGCCTAAAATGATTTAGTCCATATCATTTTCGAAGCAATGAAATGGTAGAGAAAGCTGTAGAGATTGTAAAAGTACTGTTTAAAAAAGTATATATGAGGAAAATTATAGACCTAATATATCTATGCTTAAATATATATAGAAGTACTCCAATATCATGAAGAGATTTATCTCTTGCCCAGCTCATGTTTAATAGCAGAATGCTAACTAAATTGCCTATAAGCGGTAAATTGCTTAATGCTGAAATCTTCAAGGATTTTATGCCAAAGTTACAGAAACGGCAGACAAAGCAAAAGTTTTATTTTGATAGGATGTCAAAAGCCTTCAAAAAAATTGAAGATAAAGTTCTTGTACAGAATATGATAAATAAACTTAGAAATCCACTATTGCAATTTCAGAAAGTAACTCAATATCTTATGAGGTTCAAACAACAACAAATCAGGTATATACCAGAAATAGAAAATATTTGATGCCTTCAGTAGTTATACAAATCCTAGCTGTGTAACTAGTTCAGATTTTAGCTTTTCCATGGACTGCAGTGAAGAATAAAAAATTATGTAATTACAAATAATGTAGAAAAAAACTTTTCAGAATACAGACAGGGTTATCAAACATGTTTTTGAACGTAACTGTAGACGTTCAACATATTTAAATCATTTTTTGTTAAAGTAAAAGGAGGTTGTTACAATTCTATTTATTATTAATTGTAATCGTTATCGCATCTGTTGTAAGTGTAAGTAACGCACGCGTGATTATTCATTGTCTTTTACGAACTTTATAAATTTATAGCTGTTATGAACTATTGCGTTCAATATAAACTTCACATAAAATGATACAACTTTAAAATCAATAACATTATTCCCGTGAAATATCCGATTTAAATTATTCAAAAAATATCACAAAGAAATCCCTCTTCCCTTTATGAGTTATGATATCGTGAAGTAATGCAGGGCGATCCAGCATTTTTTTTTTTTTCATCGCCCAGTACCGGGTCATGACCCACCATTTGGGAAACCCTGCAATAAATCTTATGTTTTGTACACTGTATGTCATAACATGTTTCTCTACCTTTCACTTTTTCTAGAAATTAATAGTTCTTCGATTGTGGTTCTTTAAACACTTTTATGCGATTCGACTGAGAAATTCCACTGAGCACAGATTATGCGGGGTTGATGGAATACTTAATTTAAGGTATAAGAATCAAAGGAGGAGCTTCGATCAGGATCCTTTTCTAGGAAGAGAGAATGTCAAAATCTATTGTCTGAATACTTCTAACCGTGAGACATATTTTGAATGAATGTTCTGCACATAACTATGCTCGTCTTAAGCATTTGATATTTTATGTACTCTCTTTAATGGACTTGATTGGGGAAAATCCGAAACCAAATATTTTTAATTTCGGAAATGACATTGGTTTTGTTTCATACATATAATTTTATAAAAAGTTGCTCCTTCTGTTCGATTTTTTTTTTTTTTTTTTTTTTTTTTGCTATTTTAATATATTTTAATGCGGCTTATTAAAATATTTTACATAGTGTTTGGCTCTTATGTCACGAGAGGACTCAGTGCCAGAAATTCTGAGCAACTAACTGACTGAATGCTTCTGATTCTTTGATATTCAGATGAATTTTCGGTATTTACGCGATCACCACAGTCAGTGTCACAACTCCAATAAAAGCTTATTTAATGCTTTCTTTATTATTTATTTTAATTAACATTTGAGAAAACTATGTAATTTCTTATTAGAAATTATGCATAATGCTCCTGTTTTGATTATCCCTTTACCAGAAGAAATCTCTGGGATTCGAAGAATGTGTGCATATTTACTTCTTATTAATGCACATGCAATTAGTGACAAATTTTAAAATGTAGGGTAATAGAGGCAAATTTATTCCAATAAAAATTAAAACCGCGGTCTACTTACATTTTACCAGCAGCAATTTAACCAAGTAGCTCTCTCAAAACCATGACCGCAAATGTATAAATTGATTGATTGATTTTATGGATATAGAGAAACGAAGACTATTATCCCCATAGACCATATGATACAAAAATATGCAATGATTATAAATAACCAGAAATGGAGTGAGTGTGAGTTACTTTAGAATTTTATGGTGCAAGAGCCAGATATGGCTACGCTGCGCCAAACCAAGTGATACATAAAAAGTGGTTAAAACATTGCACTTAGGTAAAATTTAAAATCCTATTAGGACCCATTAGAAGAAAATTAAAAACAATGGTAATAAATATGAGAGGAAATCACAGTTTAAAATGGATAAAAGCGTAATCAGATCAGACTAAAAAGAGATAAAAGAGTAAAACACAATAAGCTAAGGTCGAATCCGAATTTTCTTTTGCTTCAAGTTAGAATGTTCCATTCGGTCCTCTGCATCCATGAGTCAGGAATCATCGACATCGTATAAAATGCAGTCATCGTCATCTCCAAGATTTGGTGGTAGGGTATTTTTTTTTGGATCTATAAGCATTTTTTTTTTAATTTAATATCAATTTTCGGTTTATTGCTTAGTGTAGGATATGAAATGTATCGGTATGGGCTATTTAATTTATTTTTCTTTTGGGTTTTTGTCTTAAAATTAGGAGCATTTACTGATTTAGCAGTTTTGATAGGAACTATGGAAGGCAAAATATCTGCCTGAAAAGATGACGATGATATATTAACTGTATACGTTGGAAAAGACGAAGGTGTCGATTTGGATTGGGAAGACAATGGCTTAAGACAATGAAGAGGCGGGCATATCACTTTTGTAACAGAAGGATCGGTATGGATGAACGTTGATATACATGATTTAGTGGCCTGAGCGTAAGTCTGAGAAAGTGGTGGAACTATTAATTTGCGCGCTTCGGGATATGAAATATTACGAGAGGATTTTATTTCCTGAATCTGTTTTTCTAATTTCCATTTGGGGCATAATGTTGAGTTAGATGTGAGAGATTGAGAACAATTAACACACCTGGGCTCCAGTTGGCAATCCGTGGAAGAATGCCCAACAGAAGCACACCTAGAGCATGTTAATTGTCCCCTGCAGGCAGTTTTTGAATGCCCGAACCTCTGACACTGAAAGCAGCGCAGAGAATTCGGAATATATGGCCGAATATTGTAGTTTAGATATCTTGTTTTGATTGTTGAAGGTAATTGCGGTCTATTGAAAGTCAAAATTAAATGTTTGGTAGGGAAAGTGCTACCGTCCTTTTTTATTATGATCCTTCTGACCTGAATGACACCCTGATCCGAAAATCCATCTAGGATTTCGACTCCGGATACGCACAACAGGTCAGGTTCAGAAATTACGCCACGGCAGGAGTTGAGAGATTTGTGGGGATAAACAGTAAGAGGAGAATCTAGAAATTTCTTTGCGGACAAAAATGATTTGGATTGCAAAGAAGTTTTCGTCTCTATTAGAAGGTCACCAGATTTTAATTTTTTAACGGATTTTGGTTCACCACCGATACCTAGTAATACTTTTTCTATTGCGAACGGAGATTGTTGGGCCATTTTATTGTTCGGTAAAGATAGGATCAAGAATCGAGAATGTTTAGCTGCTTCATCGATGTTTAAGGTTGTGGGTAAAATAAGGCCTTTACCCAGGCACGAAAAATTAGGATCCATAGAGTAAAGAATATATTCATCCTGGTGTGCCTCCACCCACCATGGAGTCCAACGAGGGAGGCAGCTGCCGGTCAACTAGCGATTGCCAGGCACGGCACTTACCTGAAGGTCAACCAGGATATAGCACTGCAGCATCAGGGTGAGGATCGACCGGGAAAACCGATGCACCCCTTATTTGCAGCACTAGCCCTACAGCAGTGTCTCTCTGCGGATGAATCCACAAAGAGAATTACCACCAGCCGATTGACAGAAGCGGGCTCACTCCTGCCACCCGTCTACAGCGAAGCATGGGCCAAAGGGATCGCAAAAGGTATCCCCAGGATCACAATTTCCTCCTTAAGGGACACCGCACACGGCAAACATGCGGGTTGGCAAGCCAACAGGAAAAAAAAAAAAAAAAAATTTCGAAAACAAAACGGATACCAACAAAGATTGAATAAAGAAAATATAACAAAGTAAATATGAACAAAATGCATGTAGTAAATGATATGAAAAAGCTTAACAATCTGTGATCTGGACAATGAATAAAAAAGAAAATGAAAGTAGAAAAGTTATGACTAGCAGGAGGGTCGAAAATAGAGAAAGATCGCTAGGTATCCCGGATAACCAGAAACGGATAGATTGTGACGCCACATGACGTAACAGCTCAATGCACAGATGAGCTGGAATTTTCCGTATCCGTAATTTTAACATAGAATTTGTAAAGAAAGAAAAAAATCTAAAGCGAATTTTTAAAAAATTCTCTTCGAGATGAGACAATAGATTCAGCGTCCCCAATTTCATGGTTCTGAGTTTTCTAATTTTGCGCTATTGCCGTGCGCGTGCGAGTAAATTCTTTCATATACAAATACAGATTTTTATAGTTTTCTGTGTATTTCATTGTCTAATGTTGTATTATGCTTTTGTTATCTCGTCGCTTATTTTAAAACTTTATTCAGTTTCTTAGTTAAGGCTCCCGTCTATCCGCCATTTTAATTTCGTGGCCTTAATGTTATTACTATGGAAATTCGACTTTAATTCTCCCATCTTTACTATTTGAATGCAATAAAGTGCACCTGAAAGAGCAAAAAATAATGAACACTTCTGTGAAATTACATTTTTCCACCGATATTTAAAAATATTTTTACTTCTATTTTAATGATTCGTTTGTGAATTTTCCTGTCTTTAAAAATATTTTAAATATTTTTAAAAATTGAAGGGAAGTAGTAATTCCACAGAAGCATTCATTATTTATTGTTCTTTCAGATGCTCTTTATTGCATACAAATGGATCAAATAGTAAAGATGTGAGAATTAAAGTCGAGATCCCATAGGATTAACATTACGTCCACGAAATCAAAATGGTAGACGGGAGCCTTAATTCTCTTTTACTTTTTAGAAATTTATACCATTTTATTAGTATAAATAAATATGGGTCAGAATACATTTATATATGATTTTTAATACTACTCTTAGCTGATTCACTAAAGATGAGCAACATAGAGAAACTGCCGTGAATGAAGACATAAACGAGTTGATTTCATCAGGACCAAATCATCCAATCAGACTCTGGGACTACAGAGTGGAGTTTAGTTTTTATTAACGTCGCACTAGAAGCAATACGAGGGTTATTGGCGACGGACCTCGTAATTTTGAACCATGGTCAAGTGACGAGGACGACACCTGAGCTGGCACCTCCCTCTCCTAACATCCACACCACGCCAACGGGAGGACTTTGGGCCCCGAACAGATTTAACGTGCATCAGCCCCGGCTACACGGTGGGTCTTTGGCGGCCAAGGATCGAAACCCGCGACTGAACGAAAACCGCCGGCTGCTAGTCCACGACCTTGACCACTAAGCTACCGCGGCCCGACTACAAAGTGGAAGTGTGAACGTCACACAACAAGTGTAACTGGCAACGAGAGCGTTGAATGTAAGATGGTAGCATTTCAGTTTTATTTTAGCTGTAAAATAAAACTGACCGACTGTTTTCATGCTCAGTCGTTACAGAACCAATGGATATTAAATCTGTCGGGAATCCAAATCTTCGCTTGGCGCGATGTAGATGGTGAGTCAGCTTAGGCAGATGAGGAAAACTAGTTATTGGGGTGCATAACCCTCTCGGACTTGAATCCCCAAATTGGCTATTGTTTTTTGATGAGACAAAACATTGGTTATTTCAATGGCCCAGGAGATGAGAATTAATACGAGTGGAATGAAAAACATTTTTAAATGATGTTTAAATGAGCAATAATGAAAAAAATTAGTAAAATTTATATTTATGTGAGATAATTTATCAGAACGCTGGGAAGTATTTCGAGCACATAGGCCGCGGAGCGGCCCTTAAGCTCAGGTCGGTATTATTATAGCAAGACTTGGCTTAAAAGTTGAAGATTAAAACATTCTGCTTGATGGGATCAGTAGCTGTGCTCTGATTGGTTGTCTCTGATGTCTGGTAAGATTAGCAGTTTGGACGTACAGGTTTCGGTCAGGGGTGGCGCTGATATCTTGGTTTCCTATTGGTTGCTGTGGTATGGAGAGGAGCTTTCCTATTGGCTGCCCTTGGCTGATGTGTTTGAATTAGGGGTGTGTTTATGTTGTGGGGCGTATACGGCTTGTGAATGAAGTAATTAAGTTACGAATGTGTAAATTTTTTTTTTGTTTAAATTAAATTATAGAGAATTTAATAGGTGAGAAAATTAAGGAGGGTTGTAAGAATCAAGAAGTACTATTCTGGGTCGTTTAATGTTTTCTCTTGGGGTGTAATTTTCAAGATTAATCATGTTGATGTTATTGGTGAGGTTTAGAGTGGAGAAAAAGTTTTTGGCAGTTTTTTGGATATGTTTTCTAAATGTGGGGATTTTAGTAGCTTTTAGGATTTCATTATTTCTGATGTACCATCTAGATTTAGTAATTAATCGGAGAGTTGAGCTTTGTGTTTTTTCGAGTAGATTAATATTACTTTTTGCAGCATACGCCCAAATTGGACATGCATAAGTGATAATTGGTCTGAGAACGGCTCTGTACAGAAGCAATTTGTTTTTAGTAGTCATTTTAGAATCCCTGCAGATTAGGGGGGAAATACTGCATTTTGCTTTCCGGAATTTTTCACGCGAGTAGTTAATGTGTGGTTTCCATGTAAGTTTTTTGTCTAGTATTACTCCGAGGTATTTTGTTTGTTGAGACCACGGTATTTGTGTATTGTAGAAGGTTGGGGGTGCGGTGTTAATAATTCTTTTTCTGGAAAATAAGATTGCTGCCGATTTCTCGACATTAATCTTGATTTTCCAGTCGTTATAATAGTTTTCAAGTATTTTTAGGTGTTTGTTAAGTGCGAATGTTACTGTTTTTGTGTTTTTGTATTTCGCCAGTATGGCTGTGTCATCGGCATACATGTTTAATATGGTTAAGATATATTGTGGTATGTCATTTAAGTATAAGTTGTATAAAATTGGGCCGATAAGAGATCCTTGAACTACTCCATATTTTGTGAAGTGAGTTTGTGAAAGTGTGTTATTGATTTTAACTTGAAAGTTTCTGTTTGTGAGATATGAAAAAATTAATTTTATAAGTGGTGTAGGGAAGTTGTAGTTTATAAGTGAGACCTTCTATCCAGACGCGGTCGAAGGCTTTTTGAATGTCTAGAAAGACCGCTCCTGTTGATTTACTACGTTCAAGTCTGGATGAGATATGCTCTGTTAGTTTGATTAGAGGATGGGAGGTAGAGAGATTTTTTGTAAAGCCGTATTGGTTAGGGTTACGAATATCGGAAGCGTCAATGTGGTTGTTGATTCTTTTCAGTATGACAGATTCTGTAAGTTTGCTTAAGGAAGAGAGCAATGCTATTGGTCGATAGCTATCAGGTAGGCGGGGATTTTTCGCCGGTTTAAGGATAGGAAAGATTATTGAGGTTTTCCAGTTTTTAGGAAAGTGTTGTAGTTTAAGTATTATATTAATTAAATATGTTAGGAGGAAAATTAGTTTAGGTGGAAAGTTTTTGAGCATTTTATTTGTGATATTGTCTTTGCCAGGGGCTTTATTTATTGCAATATTTTTAATGTAGGTAGTAATTTCATTTGGCCAAACAGTTTCAATGTGTGTGTGAGGTGGGGGTTGTTAAAAAAGTTTTGTAGGGTAGCGTGTACTTTTTGATCAATTTCAGTTATGTAATTTGTAGGGCGTTTGTTTTCTGTGAAGTTGTGTGTGAGTGAGTGTGCTAGGAGGTTAGATTTTTCAATGTCTGATTCAGCAGTATTATTGTTGTTTATTAGCGGGGGAATGTGACTTCTTTTGCTTTTGAAGGATTTAGTAATTTTCCATATGGATTTGTCATGTATGTTAAGTGTTTGCAAGGTCTGAGTCCAGCTATTTTGAGTGAATTTATGTATTTCTTTTTTGATTTGGTTTTGAATTCTGTTAACTTGTGTTTAAATGTTGGGGTCAAGTGTTCTTTGAAATAATTTTTTGGTTTTGTTTCGTAGTTTAATGAGTTGTTTAATGTTGGGTGGTGTGTATCTTTCGTTTTTTGTTGTGATTGGTGTGGAGGCTTTTTGTTGTGCATTATTAATGCATTTTGTGAGGTCATTAATTTTTTGTTCAAGTTGTGTGCTATTGTTGATGTTAGAGTAGTTAATTATGTTTATGTTATTGTTAATTTCTTGTTGAAAGAGTTTCCAATTTGTCGTGATGGCTCTTTTGTTGATGTGATGTGTAAGGGTAAAATTAAATTCAAGAATTATTGGGTTATGGTCTGATGAAAGTTCTGGTATGGAGGTGATGGTGTGTTTGTAATTAAAAATTTTTATGAGTGCAAAATCTATGGTGGTGGCTGAGTTGTGACCGTATCTTGTGGGTGTGGGTGGGTATGCTAGTGTAATGTCGTGTTGATTAATATAATTATATAAGTTAACCCCTCTAGGTGTGTTAGTGTTTGCGTTCCATGTTTGGTGTTTCGCATTGAAATCACCTATAATGACACAATTGTTATTTAAGTTAAAGATGGTGTCAAGATCTTGTGTGAAATTGGAGTAGTGTGATGACGGTGGTATGTATGTGGAGACGAGGGTGACAGCTGAGTGGTTAGGTGGGGTGAGAATAACTATGGTTGCTTCTATGTGTTGAAGTGGTGGGGTAGTTAGGCGATGATGTGCAAGTGAGTTTTTAATGTAAATCATGGTGCCTCCTGATGCAATTTCTTGCGTGTGCCTATCGTCTCTGTAGGCAGTGTAGTTTGGGAGGTGTACAGTGTTTCGTGGTCTCAGGTGTGTTTCTTGAATCATTATTAAGTCGGGGGAATGCTTCTGTACAAAATCTCGTAGTTCAACAATACGAGATTTTAAACCGTTCGCGTTCCATGAGCAAAGGCTTAAGCCGAAAAATTTGTATCTATTGTTCTGTGCAGCTATTGTTAATTGGTTTATAGAATAAGTCATCATTGTCCAACAGAGCTTCTATTAAAGCATAGGTTTTGTTTGTCTTGCCTTTTGCTGCTTTAATTTTGGAAATGTTCTTGAGAAGTCCTGGGAGTTGTTTGAATATTTCTGTTAGAGTTTGGAACATCTCTATGGCTTGAAATAAGTCAGGTGTTTCCTCTTCTTCTTCTATTTGTTGCATAAGGAAATAAATTTAGAATGACAAAATTAATTAAAATAGTGGTGATAAATAAATAATAAATTATTGATTTTTGCTAAAAATTTTAAAAAATAGTAACAGAAAGATTTTTAATTTCGTTTTTAATTAAATTTTTGTTTAAATAAATTTAGTGAAGTTATCTATTTAACAAGTTTTGGAAAAATATTTAAAAACTAAGGCAGTAGAGTGGTGGGGAAATTTTCTGCATGCTTGACCAGTCAGGTAATTTCTCTCTCGGTGTCGAGAGAGCGTTCTATCTATCGGTCGTTACGGATGTCTACTATTTCGGGTGGGTAGAGCTGTGATTTTTTGGTTGTAGAGTAAAGAAAAGTGTTGGAATTTATATAGGGATTAATTAGTCGATTAAAATTTCACGTAGTCTACGTAATTGTGGGTTATTTCTGAATGGGTGTATTTTTCTATGACCTGTATTGCTCTATTATTGGATGTGTCGAATTTTAAAAGAATTTTACGGAGAGCTTTTTGATGAAGGTTTTGAAGGATGGATATTTTATGGATTTTATTACGTCGTTGTTTCTCATATACCAACTTTCTTTGATTATTGATCGAGGAGCTACAGTTTGAAATTTTTCAAGTAGGTCAAGGGTAGTATCTGCTCAGTAGGACCAGACTGTACAGGTATGACATGATAGGTCTTATTATCAGAGTATAGATAAGCAATTTATTACGTCTACTTAATGTAGATTAACGGAGATAAGGGGAAACATATCATGAACTACAGTTTTTATAATTTGTGTGATGTGTTGTTTGAAAGTGAGCTTTTTATCTGACGTTACACAAAGATATTTTGTGGACCAGGACCAGGGGAGTTTGTTGTTTACCTGAGAGATATTTGGCTCTATTCTTCTGTAGTTTTGGGGGGGAAACCCGGCCTCTGTCTTTGAAACATTCAGGGCAATTTTCCAAATACAGTACCGGTCTTCTAATTCCGTGAGGTGCCTGTTGAGTGCATGGTCGATAGCCTTTGGGCTAACATTTCTTGCTAGTATCGCAGGGTCATCTGCATACATGCAGAGAATTGAGTTGATGTAAGGGAATGTCTAACTAAAATCAGATGGCAAACGAGCTCCAGCGAGTTTGCCGCTTCTGCTCAGTATTTATGAAATGTTTAAAAGAACAATTAGAAAATTATTTTTAGTTAACTAGGCTATTATGATTAAGTTATTAGGTTGGGGGGAGGTAAACGGCAGAACTGTTTGCAGCAATTGCTGCAACCATTCCTGCTTCCTCTTCGGGATAGAGGAAAGTGCTATTTTTTCGTTAGTAGAGATCAATGTCATTGAAGATTTGAAGTTATTGTTAGGGTGATATTATGGAGGTTTAAGTGACTGAAACCATTTGGTGGTTTTGTATGCAAAGTTTTGTTTATTATTTATATCTGTGAAAATGGTTCGAGCTTTGATCAGGGGATTTGCATGATTTTCAATAGATATGAATATACTTCTCGAAAGTTTGGTGATAAAATTATCAATGAGTTTAATTTTCAGGTCATTGTGTATAAGGGAATTTCTGACGTATAATGGAGTGTTTGCGCTGATTCTAAGTATTTTGTTTTGTAATGTTTGTATGTGTTTCAGGTGGGTCGGGGCTGCAGCCCTCCTAACAGGGGAGGAGTAAGTTATAACTGGGCATAAAATCTGCTTATAGAGTAGGACTTTTATTTTTGGGTGAAAGTGGTGAGTTTCTGCCAATAAGAGAAATACAGAGTTGGATCTTATTCCAGAATTTATCTTTTACGTGTTTGGAATAAGTTAATTTTGGATCCAGGTGCAGACCCAGATATTTAACCGCAAATACCCAGCTGATTTCTTCGTCGTAGAGGTGTAAGTGGAGTGTGGGGCTTTGTCTTCCTTTGTGGAAGAGAATTGCTTGTGAAGGGAATGTTGTTCTCGTAATAATTAAATAAGACCGGATATAAAATTCCACCGTGGGAGATTGCAGCTTCAATATAACTTGTAATTGAATAGCTTTGGCACTGCCTTTGTCCTTTAACTGTGATTCAGAATCACGCAGTTCGTAGCCAATAATCATTGTGCTGATACTAATGCACTGTTAATGAGATCAATTAGTAATTCACACTAAGGCCCCGAATTAAAATTTTTACTTCGAATTTTTGTTGGAACGATATCCGCTTTGATGACAGTTTTTCAACCATTCAATACAACTGTGCGCAGATTCACAATAATAATCATAGCATTTTTTTTTTAAAAAAAATTTGAAAATACGAAATATTAGTATTGGCAGTAAAAAAAAATGAAACAGGTTACTTCAAATGTTGACTCTTAAACAGAACCAAAGCATTTTTTTTAAACCATTAATGTGTAAAAACATACACAATATTGTTTGACGTATCTGTATGTCATAAAACTGGAACATATATATATCCAGACACTGGTTCTCAGACTTAACGGTTCTAAAGGCAATTTCTTTCAAAATACAATTCTGAGTAGGGCCACACACACACATACCAATTTCCAACCTCTTCAAATTTTTAAGATATTTCAGAATCCTTTAAATAATTTGAAATAAAATAACATGACATTCTTCAACAGAAATTTTGCTTAAACAAACCTTATGGATGAAATCATTTTGAATATAATTCAAAATAATTTGCCCCCTATTTTTCTGATTCAAGCACACATATAACATGAAAATATTTGATCATTAAATATTTTCATAAAATCATAAAATTAAGTTTTCTTGAATTTCATATTGCATTAATTCTTTCTAAATTATACCTTTTCCATTTTTCAGTGCCATACTGATGTTCTGTTTTTCATTTAAGCCACTGGTGGTGATTGGAGAAGGAGTGGAGGACCTTCTCCAAAAATAAGTTTTTTTTCCACTTATTTGGAAAAAAAAATTTAATTTTTATATAATTTTAGCTATCTAAAACTAGGAATTATAATAAGCAAAAAATTGTATAAACCCTATTCTCTTATCACTTAATTATCTTTCCTTTAATTTTCTTAAGTATGAAAAAAATTACTTAATGGGAATATGTACAAAATGCAATACAATGCATTGTGGTATGGTTATTAGATTTGTGTATTCATAAAGTATCACAGGGAATAGTGGAGACTGGTGCAACAGGTGTAGCATGTGCTGTAAGAAAAGGTAGCCAAGGTGATGAATTTATGGTATTCTATGTTAGGCGAAAATAAAGATAATGTTATTTCATAATAGTGACACTAAACACATGACTCTGAGAAACTGTGTATTTTTCTTTCTATATTATATTTAATTGTATTGCTTTGAGCACCTAATTAAATATTTATAGCACAAGCAATCTGTAAGCATATTTTTTATTTAATTTTTCCTTGTACCTTTTGTAGCATAATGGGGTATAAAATGAGGCTTTGAATAAACTCATTGGTTGGATTTTGGTAAATGTTTTTTGCTAAGCAAGTCATACTTTTTTTTAAAAAAATTAAATTATCCCTGCTATCACTTTTGATTTCTCGAAATACTTCTATTTAATTGTAATAAAAGTGTAACACTGTTCCTTTAATGAAAATTACATTGTATAGTATTAATTAAAATTTTGAAAAAAAAAATGCTAATATTAAAACTAAACCACAGTAAAGTTGGTATAAATTATCAACTTTTAATTAGAAAGCATCGATAAATTACCATTTTGTAGCTAAATTTTTAAATGTGTGAGTCAGCCGCCTCCCTATATTCCACAACCCCCCCCCCCCCATTATTTTTCATTTCTCTGTACATTTCTTTGCACCTCAACTCAAAATAAGGCTTAACAAAAGTATAACATGTCTGTGTGAATGAGAGTATCAATGAATAAGAAAAAACAAATAATATATTCAAGATGTTATTTGTAAAATCCCAGTTCGCAGGAAACTATAATTTAGACAAAGTTCTAAAGACGGAAATTCTCACATAATGTAGATAATACACAAAGCAGATCAAAAACAAATATGATATACAAATAAAAAGAAAAACAGATCAAATGCTAGCTACTAGGACAGATACTACAAGGTCAATGCAAAGGATTAGTATAACATTGCTTATTCATACGCATACCATTTATTAAAATGAGCTGACCTTAATGATCTGTCCTAGTAACAGGTTTCTTTCAAACTTCACACAATTTTCAATTCAAAATATCACTAAATTGCAAGATAGTCCTTTGAAGAATAAATATATAGAGAGATATATGACACACACAAATGTTCAAGGATATTTACTAGAGCCCATCAGATGAATGGCTCAGTGCTTGTTCTTTTTAACATTTGCAATTGAATATATACAATATCAGTTCAATCACATATTATTTGCTTTCAGAAAACTTGGCCTAGGGTAGAAAATTATGGTTAGCTGCTAGTCATTTCCCCAACAGCTGGAATAATCAAAACTTTAGGAAAAAGAGTGCGTAATTACTCTAACACAGACAAAAATATTTAAACTACAGCTCTAATGATAACAGTGAAAATGAATAATCAAGAGTCATTTGTGAAATTTTAAAATATACATCTCAACAGTCAAAATTACACCTATATAGTGTAATAGAAAAAAAATCAAGAATTTGATACACAAGAATAAATATTTAACTAAAAAATGTCATATATTTTAATTATTAGCACACTAGCAATACGTAACCGAACGAAGGCTACAACAT
>BMAW01118811.1:0-12846 GCA_019974015.1 Nephila pilipes
GCTTTGATGATTGAAAATAAGTACAATACCGTAATTTTTCATCAGTTGATAAGACTTTTTCCCACATTAATTGCTAAGTAAAATAAAAATAAGACTTTTCTCAAAGGTTTATGGTCAATGAAAATCGTCTTAGGAATTAAAGAAGGAAAATGCCTCAGGATTTTTTATGTTTATTTTATTTTATTCCTCTTTACATATAGTAAAAAATACATTTTAATCATTCGTTCTTTTTTGCATTTTTTTTCCTGTTAATTTTCAATATCATTTTCTTTAAACTTTTGTTGATCTTCTAGGCAAACGATTAACAAATTAATACATTATTGCAGTTTAATTGCTTTGCTGGGAAAATATATCCATTAATAGTACTTTTAAATTAATGCGAACGAAAAAGAACATCGTTAGGAATAATTTACATTCGCCTTGAAATATTATTCATAAAATAAATGCAAATATTTATTTATTGAGAAATTTAAGTATTTTCTTCTTTATTTTGTATTGACTGTAATTTAAAACGAGAGTATTTGGATAAATATCTACAAATCATCGTCAGAAATTGTTCGGCCTCTTAAAAGACTACTGACTTTTTTCAGCTTAAATCTGTGAATTATCAGAAATATATCACGCATATTAAAGTTATAAGTTTTAAAGCATCACGATCTTTTATAATTGTATGATTTTCGTTTCGATTAATACATAATTCTCAATGTTGTTTCCTGTAATTTCGAAAGAGTGGCCGTGGTAGCCTAGTAGTCATGGTTGCGGATTCGAGGCCGGCGTTATTTTCGACGGGTCGTGGATTCGAGGTCGGATGCCGATGAAGACCTGACGTGCAGCAAAGCTGATGCGCGTTTAATTTGATCGAAGTCCCAAGTCCTCCCATTGATGAGGTGTGGAAGTCTGTAGTGAAAGTTGCCAGCTCAGGTGTCTTTATCGTCAATTGATGGAGGCTCACGATTATGAGATTCCATCTATGCAAAGCTCAATTCATTCAAAATTATACACACAGAACGCTGTTTTTGAACAATTATAAATTTACTTCGAAGAGAATGAAATATCTATCAGCAAGCTTCCTAAACTATAAAAGAAATAGTGCTAGAGATATTTGCTTCATTTATATGCATAGACAAAGTCGAATTTCCCTAAGCGAAATTAATGTCCGAACGAATGGATTTCTAAAATTAAATAAAAATAAACGAAAAGAAGTGGAAAAGTATGTCTTTGGAAAGGACATTCTACATTTTAGCAAATAAATTTCGCGTGACACAATTTATTTTCAAGTTCATTGAGTACGCTTTCTGCAAAGTCCCAAAACCCAGTGATATAGCTCAACTAACAGGTATCCTTCCGAGAAAAGGCGTTATGTATATATATATACTGAAAATTTATGAAAGAATAATTAAAAAAAATCAGAAAGAAATTAACAATGAAAAGAAATATATATATATATATATATATATATATATATATATATATATATATATATATTACTCATGCAGAAAATTACAACATAAAAGTTTTTTGAGGCATACAAGTAGAAAACAAAACAAAAAAAAAAAAATTCCTATCCAATTAAGAGACCTATTTTTCCTCTTCGCACAATCGTTAAAAACGAAGGATTATTTATTTTTTTTGAATTCTTAGTTTCACTTTCTGAATTCAATAATGTACGACTTGTTTATAGGTACATTTTTCAAACGATTTTGTGAACTCAGTTTTTTGAAATGCGTTAAAAATATTTATATTTGGCACTGCTGACAATATAAAAGTAGATGTTATAAATGCTGAATATCAAAATCGATAATTGTTTGAATTGATTTCGCTCTATGGAATGCTGCAGAACTTAAAGGTTCGCTTACAATTTTAAATGTTTTGAAGTATTTTAGAAAGGTTTCGAGAATAAAAGTCGGTTTTCTTAATCAAATTTGGTATTTAAAGGTACAAGAGAAGAAACAAACGATTTTAATCATTTCTCCCTGTGATATTTTAATTTTGCTAAAACTTCTCATCTGCAGCGTAGGATTTAATTTTTTACATTAATTTTGCTTTCATTTTTGGATATTATATTTTTTAAACATCCATGTAAATGTGTTCATCGTCAAATTACTTTACTTTCTATCACTTTATACTCAAATTGATGCATGTGATGAAAAGCATCTAAGTATGATAATCTTTTTACGCCAATAAGTGAAAATTAGTTTGTATTAGACAATACAATCACTATCAAGGAACATGGTAACGAATGTAACCATAATTTGGAAGCTCATATTTGATGACCTAAGGTTTACATTTGAACGAATTGGTTATTTTTTTTTTCTCTCTTAAGCTTCAACGCCAGGAGTTCCACGATTCTCTTCAGTTCTAATATTTACTCCAAACAATTATTCCATCTCAATAATATTATTTTATGTATGAAACAGATTTCTGGGTGGTGGCTTAAGATGATTTAAATACAGACACTCACAGTACATCCACTCTTTCTCCCACCTTCTTTTGAAACGACTCATACATTAATTTTCCTATCCTCTCTCTCTTTTTTCATTCCCTCGTTTTGAATCATTTTTTCGCCACTCTTTCGCGACTTTTTTTTACCTCTCCCCCCTACCCCCTTAATTATCAAACTCATACATAGGAAGAGTTGTCTCAGGCAGTTGGTTCTCTAACATATTCATTTACAAGCAAGTAAGAGGATGTAATTACTTAGCTAATTTATGAGATTTTTTTTTTTTTTTTTGGTTCAGATTAGAATGACACTAATATTCGACCTTCGGTATACAATTACGTAGTTCTTATTTTAAAAAAAAATAATTTATCCCCTCATCTTAATTAAGAAAAATATTACTAAACTTTTGGAAGGTTCTATAATGAAATGGCTATACAATGCTTACAAAAATTTTCTTAAAGGAAAGAGTAAAGCGCTCTTGAATTTTTGATTCTATCTATAATAATTAATAAACCGTAAACTGATACATTTAAATGTACTAATTCAGTTTTTGAGGGGATAGCTAGCAGATTGCAGTTATTTGATGAAAGAATAGCAAGCTAACGTTATTTAAATATTTTAATTATCTCACTGAAAACACAAGAGGGTTCTTTGCCAGGATGGATGAATTGGAGAGCTAACTAGAGAGAGACTCGTAAGCTATGTCTGAGCATTTAGGGTATAGAAAAAAAAGTTAAGAACGAGAACCAGGAATAAAAGATTATCACACTAACTTCCAGTCACTAGAAATCGGATTGATATTTTTTGTCCTGACACGGAAGTTGATAACACAAAATGTCAACATTCTTATTATATGAGACATGATTTAAAAATAGAGTTAACTATTACATACCTAGGTATAATTTTTAAGCTTTTCATTTAAAAATCTTTTTAAGTACAACTACATTGACTGGTGATCACGAGCCTGCCAATGATCGGAATTCAATGTGTTCAGTAAGGAATGTAAGCTAAGAGCATGGATAGTGAGAAATTTCTTGAGACAGATATTCATCGATTGTTAGTTATATTGACTTTTTTTTTTATAACCAGCTATTTTGGAGAATTCTTTAAATGTATTAATAAACGGCAGTATCTTCAACAGCTTGTAAAGAGTAATTGAAGTTTGAATTTTTTTTAACATTAGATTCTTGTTAAATGCTTGTATTTTTCAAATTACAGAAGTAACCTTAATGGAAAATGAGTAAACAAATGCCACCCTATTATGTATTTTCAGCTGGAGATAGCACGCTACATATAATTAATGAGCCACTGCTAAAAATCGCATTTAAGATAACAATCTCTTCCCAAACTTGAATTTCTTATACCAAACTATAGGAAATTCTTAACTTTCGATTCGAATGTTCCGTTTCAGTTAAATTATTTTCTTACAAGATTAAAAAATGACGTTTCCAACGGTGCAGTGCAACGTTCGGCAAATTTCCATTGCATAGGTCAGTTTGTAGACAAACATTTTCCGCAACAAACTGAACAAATTCGAGTTAAGAACTAAAACGGCTTTTGAAAAACGAAAATTGACAATATACATTCATTTTGTCGATAAACGAGAAGCAACAAATTTTTTTTAGCTTTCGATTGATTTTGTGAAGTGGTATATTCCATTGCCCCCCACCCCCCATTCGATTGGCCTTGATTTTTAGTGTTTGTATGTAGCAGACAGGAAAAACACAAGAAATAAGCAGCTTTTAATAAATTTCTCGTTTCTAAATAAGAAGGAAAATATTCATTTCTTGAATTTTATCCCGATTGCACTAACTTTATGTTCTCTGCACAGTTGATTGTAAAATCAAGTCTCATAATAGTTAATTAAGAAATACAACGTTTGTTAAAAATCGAAGCCAACCAGTTAATATAATTTCTATCAGTGTAAAAACAAAGTTATATCCGTCTGTGGAGTAAATGTCTGTTACTATACTCAAGTGAAAGAAAGGAGGGGGGGGGGGGAAGAAAGTCGATGCTACTTAAAATAGTGAAAAGAGTTCAGTTTCTGAGTTACGTACGAGTAGGATGTGGAAAACGTCAAATTTACAAGAGGCGTGAAATATATATGTGTGTGTGTGTCTGTATATGCAAGAAATAAATAATTGAAACAAATATAGTTGAAATGAAAAAAATTGGTAACAATCTCAATACTTGAATAGCTTTCATAGAGCAGGAGAAAAATTGATAATAGTTGGGTCTGTTTATAATACATTGCAAGGTAGCGTAATGAGGGAGCGCAGACAGCCACAAGGTTTTATGAGGATGAGCATGTGGAGGTTGCTAGGTGTGTGATGTGTATTCTTAATCCATTACACATGGCTGAAAAGTTCCTTCGCCTAATAAGAAATTGTTTCGTAGAAGTATATGAGATTTAGGGGCGATCAAAAGGAAATCGAATACTAAGAGTCTACATTTAATGAATGGTATTACAGCTTGGATAGAAATACGTATAAAATTTAATTATAAATAATTCGTCTAAAAACCAACGTTTTTTTTAAAATACTATAATATGTAGCAAAGTTTATTAAAGAAAATTATTGAAATATTAGTTAAAACTGTTAGTTATTTTTTTAGCTTTAAAAATTTACTTAAAAGATCTGAGAGCATATTATAGTCATAATACTCATAAAATCAAAAGCAGCCATTGAAGTTTGTAGCATTCTATTAAAAAATGGGAACCAGAATTCAGGAGAGTTTATCATGGCGACAAGAATTTTGGCAGTATTTTTGCCAAATGTGCTATCCCTGTTCCGTTTCACGGATTTAACGCTCAAGCAAAAAAAAAAAAAAAAACAATAAACCCCAAGTTTGTTGCCAATTTTTGAAATCGCGCTTAAGTGTTTGGGCTAAACTGCACTGATATTAAAAAATATTATTAAACATTTCATCAAATGTCTAAATATATGCATTGAGGCGAGTACGAACGATTCCCCAAAATTTCAACTCTAGCTTGATGGAAGTTGGATTAAATTAACGATCCAAAGTTGATGAAGCACACACACACACACACACCACACAAAGTGAAATTCGAAAAACGTTGTAAAAATACCAAGTATTTCTAGATAAAAAATTTATGAATCATATTTAAAGATTCTCGTATTTCTTATAGAGATTTCTTTGTAGCTAAAACGTTTATATAATGTGCATAACAATGCAAAATAAATTTTTGTTATACATTTGTAATCATCCCAAGAATTTTGTAATTGTTACATGTATCTTGGGAATAAGCATATTAAGACTAACTAAAAGAGATTTTTCTTCAGTAGGGTTACCTATATTGATGCAAAATCAATTGTATGTACTAATATTTGTATTGACAGATTTGATAAAATCTATGTATATGATCTTTAAAAGATTTTTTTTGTCATGAAATTTCTCTTATTTTTGATTATCATTGTACATATTAGGAAAAGAACTGTGACTGGAATATTAATTTAAATGTCTTATATATATTCGTTTTGTACCCTTGATAATTTTTTATTTTTGCAAAACATAGAAAATAGATAAAACAAGCACTTTGTATAATGTATTATACCTGAACTAATGCTTATATATGCTTGGTGTTAGCAAGATTAACTCTATGAGCATTAGGCGGGTTGGTTTCAAAAGTTTGAAGAATTCCATATTATATGATAGAACGAGTTTTTAGTCTGTTTTATGGAAATGTTTATCAATTATTTATTGATACATTTGGGGGTGAGTGTTTTCCCTCGAATTATTAGTCGCGTTGTGGGGTATGAGTTTTGGATGCTCGCTGCTTACGTTTACAATGCAAAGGAAAATACTCATACTGAAAAATGCCATAACTTATTTTTATACAATCTGTTCTTAAGATTATAATACTGTTCTGGTTTGTATGGCCTAGTTAAAAAATAGTTTTTCCTAAATTCAACCGATCAGAATTTCCTAAAATGTGTGTAATTTTATAACTATTACATGGCGCAGTTTGATCGATAATACATCTTTAATTGAACAAAATTAAAGGTGATTTAGAGAAAATTTGAAGTAATGTATGCTGCCTTTAAGTAGCTCTTCTTTACAGTTTTTCCTTTTCCAAAGATTTTCATTTAAAAGAAATATTTCTGAAGAATTTCTTACTGGTGACTTTAGACAATTGTGCGTCCTCAAGAACAATGAAACAAATGGACTCAGTATTGACAATTGATTATGTGTGTTTGCTAAGAAAACAAAAGCAATTAATCTTCTTAAAAAAATTGAAATTAAAGAGATCAGTGAGAAACTTTTGTTTTCTTAAATTTAGCTGAAGTACAATTCCGATCTTTTTACTGAATATTTATGTAATGACACGAGGAAAATTTTTCGGGATTGTTAATATCCTATTTATAACTACTTTGCATGCGTGGAATATTCCTTCTTTTATATATTTTGACTCCAATTAACAATCATGTTAAAATCTAACTGCAGTTTAAAAAGTATTAATTATGTACATATGTGCGTCTTTTGCTGACGCATTTTTAAGCAGAAATATTTCTGCCAAATCTATTATAAAACACAGTACAAAAATAAGCTTAATGAAATAAAATAAATTATCCCAAAAAATAGTCTTCGTCTTCTTTTTTATAATCAGAAAGTTCTAATTATTCTGTGCACTGCTTTAAGAATAAGCTGCCCGAAACGTTTTTTTTTTTTAATTCAAAAGACAAATTTGACAAATTTCACAGACGATAATATGCTATATTAAAATTAAATTTCTTTTTTTTTCTTTCTGCTCTCTAGCACTGAAATCCTTTCTTGCATCTTGTGCCACTCGCGTCAATAAATTTTGCATTTCCGTTTTGCCATCATAGAAATAAATTTGTTTATTCCGATTTGTCACTCATAGCCTAAAATTCTTTAGTTCCGCTTTACCACTCATGTTGATATATTTTAGACTTCCGTTTTGCCATCATAATAAAAATTTCTTTATTCCGTTTTGCCACTCATGTTATTGAATTCCATAGATCCGCTTTGCCACTCACGTCGATATATTTTATACTTCCGTTTTGCCAAAATAATAAAAATTTCTTATTTTTTTTTGACTCACATGATATAAAATAATTTAGTTTTGTTCGGCAATTATATCAATGTAACTCTTTTGCATTTCCGTTTTCTATCGTATGAATTAATTTCTTAATTTTTAATCTAATAGTTTCATTTATTCTGTTTAGCTATCGTCAGAAAAAAATTACGTCATCTGTTTTAGAATCAAAGCAAATAATTTCTTTTTAACTTTTCTAGCTGCGTTCTTGAAGTTAAAATTGCTTCCTTATCATGTTCCTAAATGTTGATCATAAGAGAAAATTTTTTAAAAAAATATTAAAGTTTTTTTTTTTACTTTGAGTCTGATTCTTCATATTTGTACTAAAATGTGTGAATCTAAATACGTTATTTAAACATTCAAAAGAGTAATTTATATCACTTAAAGAATCATTAGATATGGAAGAAAAATCGTTTGACGACAATATATAATGACATTTAAACTAATCAAAACAAATAATGCTTATATTAAAAATCACGTTTTTGGTAGATGTACTAGAATTAAAATATATAAAAGTAAATAGAATGTACATTATATCTGTATGGTTCCTTAGGGAAGCAATATCAAAATAATTTCACTAAGCTTAATGAATGAAATTTATTCCGATTTATAAAATTGATTTTTTTATGATATCACTCATATTTTCATTAAATTAAATTTTTAATTAAAGTATTTCATTTTTCAATCGAATTCAGTAACTTTAGTTTTTCAATTTCTCAGCTTGCTCATAGTTGGATACATCATGTTTACATGATCTTATCATTACTTGAAGGATTCGTCTTCAGATACATCGCCAAATTGCACATTTGAATGTTTAAAATTGATTTGTAAAAATAAAGTTCCAATTATTTTTTAACATTTTTTTAATGTTTTCCTATGCATTGTGCAATCTTTTTGAAAGTACTCTGAATAATTGAGATGCATAATTATTTCGAATAATTTATGACGGAATTTTTTGAACATTTTCATATAACGAATTACTTGTAGTAAAAAAATACCACTTAAATACAAATATTCCAAAACATACATAGAAAAATATAACTCTAATTAATAATCAGTAACAATTAAGCATTTTAGTCAGTATTTTAAAACAAACATCATTTAAAAATCTAACGTATTCTAGTTCAAACACATATTAACAAGCATAAAATGGCTAATATAAAGGATAATAATAAATAATACCACAGGCTGACAAAATATATGTGTTTTAAACTTCAAAATAGAACAGATGATGTTTTTATTCAATTTGTAAGCAAATATTGTACTGAAAAATTAAAAAATGAATTCCAACGAAAACTAATAACTCTCAAAATTTTCCAGCACTGAAAATGAAAATAAATTTTTTTTTCAACTTATTCATTGAATTTTAACATAGGTCTTTTATTCCTTAATTTATATTGTGAAAGAGCATTTATTAAAGTGCTACAAAGGAAAGCTATTGTGGATTTCTTTTTTTTTTTTTTCAAGTATTCATCTTCTGGAACTTATGTTGACTAAAACGAAATTTTGTTGATGTTTTTACTGAGAGAATAGTCTTTAGGTGTTTTAATTTTTCTTTATTCAATTTATTTTCTTTCACTTTATAAACGATTTATTCGTGATATATAATATAGAGATAGTGTGTGTGTTTTTAATTATTCTTACTTTGAGAAATTATTTGCATTAATCTTACTTTCAATATCTCACATTCTTCTATTTAAAAAAAAATATGTTTCTTCATGTTGAATTTAATTACAGGAAATTTTTTATCTCTTCGATAAAAAAAATTCCAATGCAAGCGTAAAATTTCTGAATAAATAAAGTTACTCAATGTTTCTTTACATTTTTGGTTTATGAGCATAAAAAAGAAACCGTATCTCGTTTTTAAAAACAGTTAATTCAAAAAATATAAAAGCATAACAAAAAAGTAGGAAAACTTCTTAGAAACAAATTTTAAGAACCTAAATAGCTGAAAATATATTTTTAAAGGAATTTTGTAGTTTCTGTGCAATGGAGGTATGTTTCATTACTTAAAAAAAGAAGAAAATAAAAATCATCTTCAAAAGCTAAAAGAAGATATGAAAGCTCTCTTAAGTGAAAAAAAATCATTGTTAATATTTTTACCCCAATTTTAATTAAAATTATCTCCTTCCGTACGATTTTATAAATGAATGACCAATTAATATATTTTCCATGCCCTGAAGCGAGTGTCGAAACGATATTTTCATTCAAGTAGACTCCACTGGATTTTTTCGAAGTATTTGCAATGTTCTTTTTCAAGAATTGATTTTAAAAGTATTATTTCGATTCATGATTATACGAAGCATATCCTTTTTAATCATCTGTTCCTTTTGTATTCTGATTTTTTTAACTCTTTTGTCACAACATACCAATAAATAGGACCGTAATTATAGTAATTTCATACTTTTAAGAATTCAAATCTACAAAGGTAGTTTAATTTGTAAAAATACAAAGAAATATTTTTTATTCTTACTTAATTGGGAAAAGCATGAAAAACCTTTATATTTCAAAATTTCGGTATGGGTAAAATATTTAAAAGAATGTTAATAATTCTTTATTTTTTTATATTTGTTTTCCTTTCTAACAACTTTGTCCAAAATATTTATTTTTAACTTTTTTTTGCATCTGGCGTGATATATATTGATAGTTATTAATATTTACGTAGTGTAAGTAAATATTTAGTTCTGAAAAAACTTCTATTATACAAGAAAAAAATAAATTTACGTTTCTCATTTCGCTAGCACCCAATAAAAATAATATGTAAGCGATTCATTTTGTTTCAATAAAAACTTATTTTATGCTCAGAATTGCTACCCTTCCAAATTGTTGCAAAAACTGTAAAATGTTGTACGTACAGCTATGATTCAAAATTTTCTTCCTTTTGTTAATTCATTTGGAGACAGTTCGAAATTTCCACAATAAAGTATGACAATATGAATTCTTCAGAAGTTTTTTGAGCTAAAACTTGAGAATGGTAGCTAAAGTTATGTATGTATTTTGTATCAATGTATTTGTGCCCTTCATTTTCAACTGCAACAAAAATTAACAAAGCAATATAATATCACATTTCCCTAAATATTATGTTAAAATTTAAATTTCATAATGCAACTGGGGTGATAACAGGTTCTTTCAAAAATCATCTGATAATTGGAATGAAAGCGAACAGCGAAGAAAAAATGGTTACATGAAAAATGAACAGAAAAATAAAATCTCAAACTTCGCTGAAAATTTTTTTTAATTAAAAATATTTGACGTAAAATTAAAGGGTTTACTTTCCCGAAAAGGAATATTTGTATGGAAATCCGAAAATCTCCATTCAACGCAAAGCTGGATTAAATCTAGTTATATTTTTTTATTTACATGACTTGTCCATGGGTCCTCTTGCAAGCTGGGGCCGATTTAGGTGATCGTCCTTCATAGGTATCCCAAGTTATGACTGCAGATAAGTATTCAAGCACAATGCGAACTAGAATCTGATTTAGCATAGCTATAGTCTAACAATTGTTAATTTAAATTGAATAGAAAATATTTAGGGAGGATAACATCGATTGAAAGTCACGATGAGGAATTTTTAAATTTAATCTAATCCTCCCATCAATAAGTATCGTGATTACTTGGCGGTAGAGATATCCGACTTCCCTTGTATATTTAATGGTCACTATATGTTAAAGTTGTAACGCCCGCCCGACCCGGGCGTCCTCTTGTGCCATCACTAGATTCAAATATTAAATACTACGACACAAATAATTACAAAACCACCAAAACAACTTTCACAATTTATTAGTATATATATTTACTATGACACAAATGGCTACGCTCTCCAGGGTAAGCTTTCTAATATCTTAATTCAACCCACCAATAGTAATCTAACAGACTCTTACCAACAGTCTTTCCTCGACTGCAACTCAGATTCTGGAACAACTGCTGAAAACACTAGGTAAAATCTTTCTCGAGTAATCCTTACTCGAACCCTCTACCATGGACTTTAATTCCTCCTTTCTCTTATATAGCACTTCAGCTTCACCTCATCTCACCTACAACACCTCTCTGATCCTCCTTCAGATACTCTTTCAGATCTCCTTTCAGATACTCTACTCCTTCCGACGGAGTTTATATAATTCCTAACACTTCACTTCATTCCTAACTGCTTTACATACTACTTTATGCATCATGTTTCATTTTGGGTTGGGCAAAGGTTGTTTAGTGAAAGCAATCAATCTCAATTGAAAGTCCCCAAGGTTAGTGAAGAGAAACCGCGAATAGCCCAATGTCACAAAGTATTTATGACTTCCTCTGATAATCGTAGAAAAGTTTCAGAGTTTAAGGTTTGTCGAAAAACTGATATAATATGAAATGATGTGATTTTCGAAAGTCTTTGGCGTAAATATATGAAATAGTACTCAACGCAAAATCTCTATTCAAAGACTTCGAACCCCTTTCCTCTATTTCGCGAGATGTGGAAAAATAACAACACAGACGCTGGTACGGATGAAGTACGTATGCTCCAAGGGTTCACTACCGACTGCTGTTTAGCGTGAAGCCTTCTGTTTCGAATGCAGGGCCTTTAGCTTCTGATGACAAAACCATATAGTCTTAGGCTTCGTTCGTATTGTATTTTTGGTTCGATGGAAAGATGACAAACGAAACAATAGAGCAACAGATTGTTGTGAAATTTCAGGTGAAACTTCGAAATACCGATACTGAAACTTATAATTTATTGGAAGAAGTGTATGACAATGAATGTTTATCATGTGCACGTGTTTCTGAGCGGTTTAAGGGCTTTCAAAATGACCGAGAATACGTTGAAGAAGATTTCCACCCAGGTCGCCCTTCCACGTCGAAAACGGATGACAATATCGAAAAAATCGATTTTCTGGTTCAATCTGAGCGTCGGTTAAGTATTCGTGCGATTTCTGAGATTCTAGGAATTGACAAAAAATCCATTCCGCACATCTTACGTAACAATTTTAACATGCAAAAACTTTGTGCCAAAATGGTGCTTTAAATTCTCACTTTTGAACAATATGAAGCTCGCAAAAACGCTTGCATTTATATTTTTAAATGCTTATGAAAATGACCCAAACGTATTGGAAAAGGTAATAACGTGTTTTTTTCTCATGTTCCTGAAACAATGCGCCAATCCATTCTGGAAGAGCCCATCTTCATCCACCACACCTCATCCAGAAACAAACTAGAGCTGCTGTCTCCTGAACGGACGAATGCATTTCACCCTATATTCTCCCACCCTTCTCGTGTAACTTTGAAAATTTTTCTATAATTCTTTAACGCTCACTTACAATAAAGTATCACTTTAAAAGATTTTTTAAAA
>BMAW01118815.1:0-17186 GCA_019974015.1 Nephila pilipes
TATATATATATATATATATATATATATATATATAAGCGAAATACCACTGACTGTCTCATCACGAGATCTCAAAGACTATTCAACCGATTGACTTGAAATTTAACATAGTTACTCCTTTTGCGATATAGACGCTCACTAAGAACGGATTTTATAGTACTCTTATTCAAAATGTAATTTTCATCCTTTTATCTACTCTTATCCGTCGGTTATGTGATTTTGGCGACTTTATCACCAAAAATAATATGACCGACGCCAAACGGAGTATATTTTTTTATATGTATACTGTGTATTGTCACCCATTAAGTTTACTTGAAGAGATTTGATAATGCGGAGTGGAAAAATACCAAATAATTTAATATTGAAGCGTTGATGGAGGATTGGCAAGATTTTGGCGTATGGGGTCTTTATGCGAAATTTCGTGCTTGTCGGAAATAGGAAACGTATATATTTAGTGATAGAAAATAAATAAGTTTGGAATCCCACGGGTGGTGAAAGTGTAGTTCAGCTCCAAAGCTTAGCGGGATTTTGAAAAATACTAAAATGGCGACTTCTTACGGAGTAGCGCACATACAAGTCAATCTTCGTTTACTGCAGAACCTCGCTACATGCATGAACGAACTCAAGATTTTATGACATGCGTAAGACATTTTGGACGTCCCGACTTACTCAATTTTTTTCCAGTATTGCAGTCACTTGCAATCCTAAATTGGAAAGAAATCAAAGATCTCTTGTGGCAAGGACAAAAATCTTATGATAGACACGATACCATTGCGAGGGTATTTCATTTGCAAGCTAAGCACATGATTAATCTTCTGACAAAAGGTTGTATCTTTGGCAATATTAGGTGTAACATGTATACGGTGGAATGAGTTTTATCCATATATATATATATGTAGGGTGACTTTTTAATAATTTTTTTTTTATTTTTCTCGTATTTTTTAAAATGGTGGATAACCATTATTAGAGGCAATAAATTTCTTAAAATTTTAAATTCAGATTATCATTATCGTTTAAAAATTGAAAATTTTCTAGATATTTTACGTATAGGTTGCAAAATATATAATCGTCTGCCCAGCGAAGCGGATGGGTATCAGCTAGTCTCATTATATTACTGCACTATGAAGGAAATCCGCTATAAAAAAATTCTGCAAACTTCAGTCAATCCTTGCACATATCGACATTGATGAGAATTAATGTGCACTCTTGTTAACTAAGAAAGCATGAGATGTGAGCTAGATCACTTTTCATGTCTGTTACTTTACGATAAGCACTTTGAGATCACAGATTCCACACACACATTCTACCAATTGTAACAATGACAAAAAACAGTTGAGAATGGTCATCACTTTTTCCCCAATTCCTTTTATGTTCTTAAACAGACTTGTAATGAAAACGAAGTTTTGAGCTTCTCAATCATCATTTTTTTTTTTTTTTAATTTGCATTTTTAAAATATTTGTTTAAAATTTGTATAACATGTTATAAATATTGTTAACATGTAATTAATATCATTTAATAATTTTCTTATACATTAATATGATGGAACAAAGCAACTCATTGGACTTTTCTAAATTAAATAAATTTGCATACGCATAGGTATTATATTAAATTTTTGAAGGATATGTTTCAATAATTTATATACTTTCATTTTTTTTTTAAAAAAATTGTCATTTTGTAAAAATGGAACACGTTATTTATAGATATTTAAAATAGACTTTAAATTATAGGTGTCTAAACTATGACCGTATGAGGGCCACATTACAAGAAAAAAAAATTGCTGGGTCACACATAATAATAATATATTTTTTCAACAAATTGAAAAAAAAAAAAAACTCTATGTAATTTTATTAAAGTAAAATAATATCTTCATATTCTAATTTTTTTGGTTTGAATTAGATATGTATAAGTACATATTTGTTTTAAATTTGTAAAAGTTTCGTTTCATTTACTTAAAATTTCAAAAAGGATGGAAAAACACATAATCCGAAAAATAAATTATCATGCCATACTAAGATGTTTTTATTTAAATTTTTATTTCAAAATAAATATCAATGAATCGATGATGTATGAAAAAATATTGCAAACATTTATTTTTTTTAATAAAAATGCATAAATTAAATTTTTTTCATAAGTTACGTTTGGAGCGCATTTTAATGGCTTTTGGACCGCATTTGGGTAGCAGACCGCCCTTTAGACAGGCATGCTTTACATTAAACATAAAGCAAGTCCAAATGTGAAGGAACTCAGTCCTCACCTGAAGTGTTGAAAATAAATACAGTGATGATGGTACATTAGTCGCTCCCGTGGTAACTGAGGGAGGAGAAATGAAAATGGTTGACCTTGACACGCCTATTCTAAATTATCAAACTATAATCTTTTCTTCACATTAGCTGAAGCTTGCGCTGTAGATATGTACGGATTTTTCATTCAATTATTAAGTGAGTAATAGTGATAATCGCAATGGCGCGCAAGATCCGGAAGCGGCCATTCTCGCCAAACAAAGTAAATCTGTGATCTAGATGTTTAAAAACATGATAAAAAGAAGGTAAATAGTTGACAAGAAGGAGAATCGAAAATAGAGTTTTATCGCTAGTGTATTCCGTACGGTGCGTCACTCGTGTTCACCAAAAACAGTAAAACCCATGGAAAAGAAAAAGATAATTAGAGTGCCTCTGGGTCATGATATCCGTATCTACCTAACAAAGGCAAGATTCTGATATAATTCCCAAGGGCCGGCTATACCCGTGACGCAGGGTACCCATTTTAGTCACCTCTTACAACATGCATGGACTACATTTGGACTAATCTTTCACACTCTTTCACCAAAAGGGGGGGGGCAACTTCTCTAGGAACACCGTATTAAAATCCGTAACAGCTCCTGATCAATTACATGAATAGGAAAACGTGACAAATTACTTCACCGTGATAACTCAAAAAACTGCATAATTTGTAGAAATTGACTGGATAATCCACTGACACCAAAACATAATAATGAGTCCCCAATCATTTTAACGAACTCTTTTAAACTTGAAATTGATTTATTTCTAAGGAAATTTCTCTTCTGCCACAATGTACCTCATCTGCTGGTTGTTGTCATTCAGACCTATAATGCTACCATTTCCTAGAAGCTGTGATCTAGCGGCCGTAATATTACTATGGATGATGTCACTAAAATATTTTCTTTAAAAACCAGGGACGTGATTTCTTTACATTTACGGCGATCGAGAAGCGGCAGCGTTGTTTCGAACCCTGGACCAAGGGATCCGAAGTTGACGGGCCTACCAATCAGGCCGAAAAGATATCTCATCGGGCTGGTTGAGTAAGGCCTTTTAACTTCTAACGTTGTAAACTGTATTTCCGGAGCTTAACTTTATCGATGCAGTATTAAGACCAGTGGGAATTTTGCCATAGCGAGACAGATTTGTAATTGTATCAATAAGTCGTTGTCGTTTTAAGTCGATAATTAGATCAAAATGCTTTAAAAAATCTGCGCCTATAATTGCGAAAGGAATGGATGCTAAAATAAATTGCCACTTAAAACTTCTTCGTAAGCCAAGATCGACATCTAATAATTTAGATCCATATGTATATATTTTTGAGTTATTAGCTGCTGTTAGTTGTATGGGTTCCGGGGCTAATTTTCTGTTAGTTTTAGAAACTGGTAAACATGATACATCAGATCCTGAATCTATGAGGAATTTTATATTGGTACCTTGTATGTCGGACACGTGCACATCGATAAAAAAGTTTCAATCCATTGTAATCAGAAGGTGTAATTCATAATCCGGGTCACCACTACTGCGGGTTTTGGTTTGGACAGAGGCACATGCTGGACATTCTAATATTTATTTATTTACACACCATTGAACTTCGTACAACGAGCTCCAAGCGAGCAGCTTGTCAGAGCGCAAGTCGAAAGAGAAAGAATGAGTCAGTTCTTGGAAGTGAAGGAGAGCGCACTCCAGGGTTGCTGCCTTTGGTGAGGAGCGCCTCGCAGCGACCGCAGAATCTATTTGGCGGTCTCCACAATTGGTGAATAATCTGCCTGTTGGCGAACTGCTGCACATTCAGCGCACTTAGGAAACCACGCCATCTGGTTTTTATAATCAACGTTTTAATAATATACTTCACCACAATATTACGGTTCCTGTTAATGGCTCCACTTTCTTATGAAACCATAGCTTAAAACTATATATAGTGCAATTTGCATTATAAATAGTCCATGGACACTACAACATTCTGACTTGGATGTTGCTGTATGAAAAGATTCAATACCTATATGAATTCTACAGTCTTTCGAATCCATAGGAAATAAAACTGCAATTCTTTTCTATGAATACAGTAAGCTGTTTTTGGAAAAAAATTATAAAAGTTATACACTACATACTTTATATCTGGAATCCTTCATCCAAAATTCGATTACCGTTTTTCTTTCCTTTCCATTTCGTTCGTTCTCCCTAGCCGTAAACGAAACAGTTACCTTAACTATATTTTTATGGTTTTTTTCCCCTTTCTTGGGGAAATAAAAAAAAAATAGATGAAATATTCCCTATGGAATTCGATAAAGAGTCGATCGAAAAAATACGATATTACGGTCCAATTGTTGCTCAAATCGGAGAGAGGAGGCGTAGAAAGTTCGAAGAATAAAAGCTAACGAAAATAGTCCAAGGACTTAAACGCTAAACTTCATATCATAAAAAAACTGAACACGTGTATATTTATATTTTTATACGTTTAAACTACTGCAATTTTTTTTCTCCTAAAAACCTTACTTTTAGATATACCTTTACAACGAACATTTCTCAAATTGTTTTTTAATCTTTGATGAAGTTTGTAGCGATTATTTGAATCAAAACACCGCACCTAAGATTACTTATTAGACTACGTTTGAAACAATTCTGAAATATAATTATGAATGCACAAATAAAACCATTTTTAATTAAAAATAATAAATTGAATTTTAATACACTTCATTTTATCTGTGTATTTGTCTTACGAAGTACGAACATTCCCAACAATGGTGTCATGTGGCCGATCTGCTCTCTCAATGCAGGGAATATCATAGCAATTAATTTTCATGTTCTTTCGGAGAAAATTTTCTTAGAATCTTTAGTAAATACAATAACTTCATTTTGATTGGAAACAATTAACATACACACAAATTCATTACATCACAAATTCAAAGTTGACACAATCTCAGATTTAAATCCCGTAATCACAATATCGCTTACCATACATACGAACTTTACATGCACTAATACACACAATACTCATACATGTTCCCTCCATAAATTCGTCTAGAGGCATCTACCTGTATCGCCAAACTTGGTGACTTCTCGACCACATTAGTCATCAAAGTCATGCCTATCAATATTCATCATTACTTCTTGCCTATCCTGATCTTGACCATATGACTATCTTTCTGGTCACGATAGTTGTTCTCCAGGAGAAGGCCTAGCCTAGTGGTCATGCCTTCGGATTCGCCGCCGATGATTTTCGTTCATTCGCGGGTTCGATAATTGGCCATGAAAGACCCGCATTGTAGCCGGGGCACACGTTAAATCTGTTGGAGCCCAAACTCCTCCCGTTGGTGTGGTGAGGAAGTTAGGAGAGGGGGTGTCAGCTCAGGTGTCGTCCTCGTCACTTGACCTAGGTTCAAAATTACGAGGTTTGTCGCAAATAGCCCTCGTGTTGCTTCTAGTGTGACACTAATATAAACTGAACTATTATCACCAGGAGAAACTAATAAAGTTCGGATTTTCAGCGAAACAATATGTATCAGAACAGCAAGGGCTTAAGTTCTTTTAGATGCTGATAGCACCATTATGAAAGCTCAATTTCAGGACATACTGTGTAGTATGCGCAGGAAGTATAAGCTTAATATCAACAATGGGACTGGTTAACAAGAGGAGGTTTTTTTAAATTTTAATTAAATGCTATTAATGTTTAATTAAAGAAAAAAATTTCATAATTAAGAAAAATTATATTGTAATTTGAATTATGAAGTACCAGATTTGATTGAAAGTAATGCCTGCTGCCTATATACTTTAAAGGGAGTCGGTCCAGCCTATACTGATAATGTTAAATTGTGAATTTTTATGTACCTTTTTTCTCAGAAACTACTAGACATATAAAATCAAAATTTTATCTACGCATTATTTCGATATTTATCTTTGTACTGAAGTGAGATTTTAAGAATTTATTGCTAAGTTTTTTTAAAAAACTTTTTTACTGAACATTACAATGCATTGATGAAAAATAGCAGTTTTTTGTAACGATATCTACTCTATATCTGGTTACCAGCTCTCGTTGTATAGCGGGGTTCTATTGTCCTTTTCCCTTCCACTAACATTTGGTGACTTTTATATGATGGTATTTGAATGGAGAAAGCTTTCCCAACGAACGAAACATGGCTCATGTAGGATAGAATAAAATCATTATAATTTAGTGAATAGAACCGAGAAAATACATTTAGAAGCAGCGAAGTACCTAATATCGTGGTTGGTGCTGGAGAGAGTGAAAGGAAGTCATTAATGAGAGTTTCAGAAAGGTCAAAAAGGTCATCCACAAAGTTAGTGAGGTGCTAACGAAAAGTTAGTGAGTTCGTGTCTCATTTTAAGTTCTATTAAAAATTCGAACGTGATTGATGCGTGTTAGGTAACACATCAATCAATAACTCCCGAGACTAACATTGAAAACAACATTTTTTTAGCAAAAATTTTTTTTATTCATCAACATAACACCTTTTGTTAATCACCTTTTAGGGTGATACAATCGTTCCAACGCTTTTCCAAATCTTTTTTTTTTTTGCAAGAAATATTTTTTGTTGCGAGTAAATAGCGATAAACAGCTTTCTGAATCATCGACTCGTTGCTGTTTTTGTTCCATCGAAAGCAATCGCGGCACCCACTTGGAAAAAACCTTTTTCATGCTCAATTTTTCATGAAGGATAGTAAATACACTTCCATATGATATCTGTGTCATCTCAGCAATCTCACGGAGCTTCACTTTACGATCTTTCATTATAATTTTTGTCACTTCCCTCACATTTTCCGGTGTTACGGCTTCCACAGGTCTACCCGAGCGTTCCGCGTCATTTGTGTCGGTACCACCACGTTTAAACTCGGCGAACCACCGACAAATCGTTGCTTTTGATGGACAAGAGTCCGGGTAACATTTTTCAATCCATTGTTTCGCTTGCACGGTGTTTTTACCCATTAAAAAACAATGTTTTATCAGAACACGAAACTCGGTTTTTTCCATTTTTTAAACAAACTACAAAACGACTTTACTCCAACCTCGATAACTCAGCTGTTTCTGGTCCGATCGACTTAAAATTTTGACACGTTTCAAGCAAAGGTTCGTACTCTAGAAAGACCTGGTTACTGGTTTACTACGAGCGCCATCTCTGGGTTAGTCTCGGGAGTTATTGATTGATGTGTTATATATATTGTTTAATATTAATCTTTATATTCAAATGTGAGTAGAAAATGTTCGAAAGGCTTAGTTATAAATAAATTGTGTTTTGATTACTTTAACATCTTAACCGTTTTGGAACGAACGTACCATATACGCATCACTTGGCCGCTTACTGCCGAACGTACCATATACGCATCACATGAGAATGACCTAAGGGTCCGAACGATGCATATTCGCATTCTAAGATGGAACGTTTTCTAAAAGTCTTTCATCGGCATCCTGGGTCCATTACTTTTGAACTGAACACAGTTTTAGGATCTTGGCTTTCAATTAGCTCACGTTCTGTCTTACTTTGGTATTTTGTATATGAGCTGTTAAGGGGCAGGAGGAAAAGTATAATGTAAACTACCTGAGTTCGCTCTTTAAATTTCTACATGATATACCCATTCGCGTTTCTTGTTTCTTTCCGAATGGTTTTTCCGTTAGTTTTTGCTACTAAGTTTATATTTTTTTCTTTCTAGAGTTTTTGATCAGTATTGTTGCTCTCAATATTGTTGCACAAGTCATTTCATTGCAGCATCAACTAGACCAAAAGGTTATTGTTGAAGATAGACGTTGTGGAATATTTTATGAGGGTAATTAAGAAATAATATAAACTGATTCATTTAATAATCCTTGTGACATATTTGATGTTCTTGTGTGACATTATATCGAATCACTCCAATTAGCATATTTGTGAAAGACCAAATGATAATTTTTTAAAGCTTGTGGATGGATTTCATTGATCAACTTAATGTTCAGAGATCTTTAAAAGGGGTAGTTTATCTGAATATCTTAATGAAAAACAAATTATTCGGCTGCGTTATTATTTCCTTCTGTTGTTATTATAATTTTACTTAAAACTGTTCAAAATAGGACTAATAATAATCAGTCAAATGAGTAAAAGTCATAAAGTGATGATACCGGAATTATTTTACTCTATTATTTATCTATGGATGAAGGGCCGCTGTAAACTAGTGGTCAAGGTCGTGGACTAGCGGCCGGTGGTTTTCGTTCAGCCGCGGGTTCGATCCTTGGCCTCCAAAGACCCGCCGTAAAGCAGTGGCTGATGCACGTTAAATCTGTTCGGGACCCAAAGTCCTCCCGTTAGCGTGGTGTGGGTGTTAGGAAAGGGAGAGTGCCAGCTCAGGTATCGTCCTCGTCACTTGACTGTGGTTCAAAACTACGAGGTCCGTCGTTAATAGCCCTCGTGTTGCTTCTAGTGCTACGTTAATAAAAACTAAACTAAACTAATCAATGAATGAAATAATTTTGGTAATACGCTTGCGATATTACTTCCTCCTGTTGATAATACTAATATTATTGTAAATAGTTGCGATTCAATATTCAAATGAATTGAAATTCATAAATTGAAGATAACCAAGTTATTTTATTCATATCTATGAATATTCAAAGGCCAGTGTCAAGCCTACTAACTCTGTGGATGTAAACCTATACGAGTCAGAATCTAAAGTTTAAAGTTATATTTAATTACTTATCTGTGCGAACCAATCACGGAATCTAGTCCTTAGGAATGAGAATCTGATTCTGTGACCCTTTTCAGCTCTTTCCTGCCAGTAATCTGATAACTCCCTACACTTGTCAATGCAATCACTGCTTCTTCGTTTGAACTCCCACTCTCTATCCGTAACACTAAATAAATTCGTATTAAATTCTTCGCTGCTCATAAATGTGACTCATTAACTCTACTCGATATACTTCAATAATTCTAATGTAATTTACATGTCACGTTTAATTGCATCGGGAAATATTTTTAATTCCAACAACCTCATATTTAAATCTCAAAGTGTTGTTTGAAGGAGAAAGTACGATAGAGACCACCTTATGGATTACTTGAAATAAAGTAAACTATAAGTTCCGAATCATCTCCACGATTCGACGAAAACCACGATATATTTTTTTTAATAAAAAGTTTTATCAATTAATTAACAAAGCCAAATATGTTTTAAATTCCTAATAATCTAACTGATGTCAGTTGAGCCAATCACAATGATCCTGGTTTGTACAAAAATCATGAAACATTTAAAATCATTAAGATTGTTCGCTCTCATTTTTATCGGATTTCGAGTGACATAGGTGAACAGCTGGTTAACATCAAACAACTTGGTCCACTGCGATCGCTCTAATTATGGGGCAGCTCTCTGAAAGCTTCTAAGACAGCTTTCGTGAAATAGGTTCACGAAGAGCAAACAAAGGTTATCTATTTTTATAATACAAGACTTGAACGTTTTACCTTTGTATTCGTGTCTTTCTTATCAATTTGTGTTTGAATTTTACTTTTGAAAATGTGGCATTTCGAAATCGGATGAATTAGTTTGAATAACCTTGTACTTTACTGGGTTGAAAAGAAAACATATTCCAAAATATGCATTATTAAATCAAATAAAAGGTTTCCAACATCTTTTTATATTGTGAAATATTTTCTTACATTTTCTCATTTAAAGGAAGGGAACTTCTTTTCTTCAGAAAATTCTATTTAAATTTCAGAACATTTTTTGAAGAAAAATATATTACTGTTTTGAAATGAAAACAAGGTCCTTGAAATAGTTTTAAATTATTTTAAGAACTCACTTTGCTGATTCAGACTCACTTTATAAGACTTTAAGGATTTTGTTGTTTAAGGTTTATACAAAATTGATTTTATTTCCTTCCTTTTTTCAATACAATTTTTTCATTCAGACAATTAATACAATAAACATAAATGTTTTGAACTAATATTACACGTTTCTCTTGATTTGATATCACTGCAAGACTTTTCAAATGTTCAAATGTTACTGCGGTATCATGAGTAAACTGAAAAAATATTCTCAGAAAAGAAGTTTATATTTTTAAAATATATAAATGTCCCTTTTTTATTTATGGTAACCTGTTTTAAAATCTTACTAGCATTTGAAAAAATATTTTTGTCTCTTACTGATACTAAACTATAATTCTATATCTCTTCAAATTTATAGGTATATGAGTTTTATGAAACGTAGTGTATGTATCTAGTTATTTTAATACAATTACAATATTAGTTGAAGAAAATTCACACAGAATCCTGCAGAATCATTCTGAAATGCCATCAGAAATGTTCAAATATCTCAAAATTGACGTTTTTTCTTACAGGTTATAAATCAAAGAAGTGTTTCTAATTTCAAATTATCAGTCTTTCTTGTAACGAATCACCTGACTTTGATTACAGATACTGTAGCTAATATCAAAAATGTAATAATATTTTATGGGAGTCATTAATGGTTAGAAAAATAATGTGAAATATTATTTCTTTATTTTCTTTATTATAATTTTATTTCTTTCATAGACAAAATCTCATATCCATTTGAAGTAATTTTTATTCTTAACTTTTTAAAATGTACAGATGATAGAACAAAAGTACGTTATCTCATGAATTTTTCTATTTTTTTCAATTGAGTAATATAATGATTCATATTAATGCATTTTATTATTTTATTAACCTGAATATTTTTGTTTTGTTTCTTATAATACTCCTTGCTTCAGCATTCCATTCAAATGTTTTAAAACTATATATACAATGGTGCTCAAAATTAAGAGAATTTGCATATTTTGTAGAATTTCAAAAAAATAATTGAGCGAAATGTAAAAATAATGTTCCGAAACAAATATGCAAATATTGAACATCGAATATGCAAGCGTATATGTGTAAGAGGGCGGAACTAGTCGAGGCACGAGATTTATAAACACACGTGCCAAAATCAACATTTCTTCGCTGACACATTTCGCCGAATTTCTCTTTGTTTCTTTTTTGCAGCAATCGCTTAAATTAAAATTCAAACAGTAAGACTGAGTAACCACCAACGTTTAGATATTGGAATGAGATGGTGAATTGTGGGTAGGCTAGAAGAGTCCAGTCTCAGATCCAGATTTCCAGATAATTTGATTTTATACCCGGCGTAGAGTCGAACTTGAGGATACAGTTTCGGGATACCGGATCCGTCGAGAGAAAGTCTAGGCAACGTCGAACAAGAGCCTTGATGTCCAGAGAAGATCACCATTTGTCCATTACAGCGAGGCGTAACAGGGATGATATAGCTTCTCAGGTCTTTCAGGAGTTGTATGCAGCCACAATAACCCGAGTTTCAAGGGAGACTAATTTCAGGAGACTTCATCAGAGAGGGCTGTTTGCAAGCAGACCTGTTGTTTGCATCTAGCTCAGTTCTGCGAGCAAGAGAATCCGCTTAAAATGATGCAGAGATCATACATATTGGAGCATGAATCAATGGGTGACCGTTCTCTTCACTGATGAGTCCCGTTTCAGCCTAACCAGTTATTTTTGCTGTACTTTCATATGGAGAAAACCAGGGACCCACTACCTGCACTCCAATGTCCAAGAAATCAACTATACTATTATGCAAGAGCAAGCTTGATGGTGTGGACAAGCATCATTTTGGATGACTGCACACACCTCCATGTATTTGAAAGAGGCCTTGAGACTTTTGAGAGGTATAGAGAAGAGGTCTTGGAGCACTATAGCCACCTTTTTAGGGGTCCAATTGGTCCTGATTTCCTTTTAATAGATGACAACGAGAGGTCATATAGAGGCTTGCTGATCTACAAATTTCTAGAAAGTGTGGATATTCACCGAATGTATTGGCCAGCCAGATCTCCAGACTCCAATCCTATAGACCATGCCTGAGACGCTCTGGGGAAAGTAATTGCAATTCGCAAGACTCTTCCTAGAACCTTCCAAGACCCGAAAACAGCGTTGCTGTACGAGTGGCACCAAAAGCCACAGGAACTCATAAACTCATTTTTTTCCAGCATAAAATAACGTTGAGAATCCTAAATATCTGTAAGAGGGGACGTACCCCCTATTAACCCATTTTTAGTTCCATTCTGAAACTGTTGTTTCATAACGCGCAACTCCGATGAGTGTTACGCACGATCATGCGTGCGTATTGTAACGTTGAATGAGTTTTTTTTTTGGTATTATATCAACCCTATGTACAAATCAAATTTCATTAAATCTATCCAGTAGTTCTAGAGGTAATCGACCAAATCGGAAAATTCTCTTAATTTTGAAAATTAGTGTATATATAATAATAATAATAATTATATTAAGAATTAAATTATTAGAACCAAATCCTCAGTGATTTATACTATGGATTATTTTAAGATAATAATAAATGTACTCATTTTCTTAATGGTTTCCCCATAAAAGAAGAAATAACTATTAAAATAAAGTCAATTTAAAGGAGAAATTAGTCTTAAATAATTTATTAAACGGATATTTAGTACTTAAGCGTTTACTGTACCATGAACCATTAAGAATTTTTCCGGCTACCTTCTTTAATGTTTGCATTAATTGTCTTCAAACTTATCCAAACAATTGGAAGTACAATCCTCTAGAGAACTATTACCCTAATTGTTTTTATATTCGAGCAAGCTATACCAATCGAACACAACAACGTACTTCAATTATTCCTTATTGTTTTACTTAATTGTTTTTTATTCAGAGCGATTCTAAATTATTTGAGGAAAAAAACAATAGCCATGGTTCCCAAAGGCAACAGATAGATAAAAAAAACAATAGAAATGAATTATAATACTTATCCATTGGTGAATGCTTTAACCATTTCTTAGTAGAATATGTCCTTGTTTTCGCCAAGAAAAAAGAAAGGGAAAAACATTAGTTTTCAAAGGATGTTTTTCAGCTGTTTAATTTTTCTTATCATAGGAAAGGCTTTCTTCTTATTTCTCTACTGAGCTATTGTCTAAAACTAATGCTTGATATGTATTTTACATGTTAAATGTCCCTTGAAATTTCTCATTTCCATTCTCTACATCTGATATTTTCAAAAATATCGTTCTAGTAAATTTGAAGTTTATTTAAAAAAGAGAAGTGCCTTGAAAATAAAATTTAATTAGTATGTTATTGTATTACTTAAAAGAAATGTTTTATCGGTAAGAAATATATACAACACTCAGAAAAGTTTTAGAATCTTGAACAAATAAGGCAATTAATTTAATTTCCAAAATATTCATGGAAATGATATGAATTGCAAAAATTACAACACGTTTCTTATAAACTTCAGATATCCGAATGTAGACGCAGGGTATAGTTAGTGGTAGATTTTATAAATCAGTGCACTATTATGACGACATTTGATATTTAAAAGACGTTTTCTGAATTTGTAGAAATACAAATATATAGTTTCCGTAAATCTGACGTAAATAGAATAAAATGACATCCAAAGCCTTCATTCAAGGTTTAAAAGATTCCTCAGAATTATTTTTTTTTCTGAACAAAATTGTCTTTTCTTCTCTTGCGCTTTCTGGCCAAGTATTAAAATAGATTTCGATTTAAGAAAAATGTATGTGTTATTTTTCAGATTTAAAAAAGTGCTCTATTGGTATGTATTAAGGAAGTGAAAATATTTTTGATGATGGAATGAAAGTACTTGATTAAACTTTTGTGTTTTAAAAAAGAAATATGAAAAGGAAGTTTTCTACTTATATTATAGAAATAATACTCTTAGAAATAATCGCATGTACTATGGTCTTAAGATTTACGAAATTAAACTCAATTTAATGAGGTTCGATGTTGGTTCAATTGAATCCAAGAATATTGTAAGCTACTAAATGTCTGTGATTACAAAAATAAAGATCAAACTGTAGAATTATCATAACGGTTGAAATTCAATCATTAACAAAGATCAGTATGATAATTAAATAATAAAAGACACTTTTTCAGAATATTTCAATATCTTAGCAATGCATTATTAAACATTTTATAAGTCTTTTTATACCTTGATAATGATGAAACATGAAAAAAAGTACTTTCAACTTGTTATCATAGCAATTGTTTCAAAGAATATCATGGATCCTCTTGGACTTTTACTAAACATAAAATTAAAAAATTTGACTTAAAATTAACTTGATATGGAAATTCAAGAATATGTAAGATTTAATAAAACAATAAAAATAGGCATAGATACACATATATAAAAGTATATGAACAAATTTAACTGTTGAACATTTTTTTCGTAAGCCGTTGAGCAGAAGATAATAATATTTTAAAAGAGAGAAAGTCTTAGTCCTACATATAGTTATTTTTCTTCAAAACTTTTAAAGTATAAAAATTATGAACAGAAATTGTAATGAATTTTCCCTCACTTTTATCCCTTCAGTTAACCTTTTGGACTACTTTACGATGCTATATATATATATATATATATATATATATATGAAAGGTTTTTAATTGGAAAAATTGCTTTCTAAAAAAAAATTTGTAATTGAGATATATTGCCTCTTCTTTTTCTTTTTTCTTCTTGTTTATTTTCTTTAATTTATAATTTGTATTTTGGAGTAGTCCATTTTTTCCCCAGCAAGATGCACTAGGGAGGGTTGTTACTATAGATCATGTTTAACCTTTCAATTCAGCCCCCAGTCCCAATGTGCATATTTTGTTTTTTGAGTATTCAAATTATTTATCTTGTTTCAAATTTCGTTCATTTATTTTTCTTAGTCCTATAAATTTTTAATTTTGTCGTTTCAGGATTGTAATGGTTCTCTTATTTCTTATGTATTTTTAATAATTATTTCAATGTCTTACTAAAGTTGTTTCTGCTCTGGATTCACTCCTACGGTTATTGTCATTAGATGTTAATCACTCTTTGGTTGAGTGTGCGTGCATGTATGTTACCGCTTTACATCCATAATACGTATTTTCATTTTGAATAATCCTTAGACAAGAGTGAATAAAAATAAATTGCTCCTTTCAAAGTTTTGCAAACAACATTTAGCCACAAATGACGCTAATGCTTTTTAATAATTTTTAAATTTATCAATAAAATGTTAGATCTAAGGCAAACGATAATATTACAATGAAATTGAAATTTGATTGATTCATTCATTCATTCGCTTATTTCCTCATTCTATCCCTCTTCCACTCACTACCATATTCGTTTCCCCCCTCCATTCTTTACATCATTCCTTTACTCACTCATTCAACCTTTCATTTCCTCATTCATTTTATTAACTATTCATTCATTGACTCATTCCTTCATTCCCTTACTCATGTACTCACTCATTCATCACCTTATTCCTTTACTCGATCACTCTTCGCATCATTCCTTCACTCATTTACTCATTCATTCATCCATTCACTCATTTATTCCTTCTATCTATCTTCATCCACTCACTCATCCCTTTATTTATTTTGGCCAGGAAAGGTACCCAGAAAACACTGTAATTTGAAAAGTGATTAGGTGCCGATTTTGTCTTTGCCCAAGACAATAGTCTCTTGGGTGGTTTAAATGACTTAAATATAAGCCTGTCTGATTGTTTTATTGAATCATATGTTAGTGAGTTTCAATGGTACAGATCCTAAGTTACAAACCCGGGACTTTGCAAAATATATAATGAAAATTTTACTTAATGCTAAATCTTAAAACGAATAACAAACTGTGAAGAATGAACAGACATATTATTCCCAAGTGAGTGAAAATCTTGAATTGAATACCGTTTTTATAACCAAATTCACCATTTATTATCGTCCATTTTAAATAATCCTCTTTATATGACGAATAAAAAAACATTCTCTCAATCAAAGCCTTTCGTCAGAAAAATCAATAATTCAAATTCCGAAAAAGAAAAAAAGAATCAACTCACGCATCAAATAATGCAGAAAATATGGAATTTAATACCTCAAAGAATCTGTTGAGAAAATGTGATGTGTTACTGCTAGACTGACCCTTTTCGTCCCTCTCATGCCCTGAAGTCTGACACTTGAGGGTTGAAAGAGGATCTCGGACTTCTCTAGTAATCTAAAATTCGATATCTCAAACCGCACTCTTGGGAATTATCCTTAAGAAACCTGGCGTCATTTCATGTCCCTAGGGACAATAGTTTTAGCAAAGAGATTTATCTAGTTAAAGTGATATTTTTCCAGGACTTTTCTTCACTGATAAAGTATACAGAAGGATACGAAATTTTCAACTTATTTAGATTAAGGACCCAAGCGATAGCTTGTTCATTGTTCACTGAGTTGTTTTAATATATTATTAAATAGCGAACTTATTCAATACATGCACACATATGAGACGAAATTGAGTTACATGCTTCGCTAAGAAATAAGTTTCTAAAATTATTAATGACTACATATTATAAGAGATGGCCTTTTAGAATAAACAGGAAAGATAAACTTAAGTGAAAGAATATCTTCATCGCAACTCCCATTTTACAAATTTTATTAGATAACTTCTTCGTTTACTATTATCTATTAATTGCTTAGTCAAATGCTCATTTAAAAGACATACTTCTATCTTAAGATCTGCATAAAAATGCTCGAAATGAGATGGAAAGTAGAGATCAATCAATAATTCAATTTCTTAAAAAATGTCTTAAGAAATCAGCCGACGTATTAAATGTCACAGAAAATATAGAATTTAACAACGCAAGGTATGTGTATTGAGAAATTCTGCTCCATGACTGTATAGTTGGTCCTATCGTCACCTTGACACTTGAGGAATAAAAGAGGATCTACCCTAACATTTGATAATTCAAACAAGTACTTCGGAATTATCCTTAAAAAGCTTGGCATAATTTAAAGTCCGGAGGTAAAATAGTTTTACCCGATAATTTTATCTAGCTAAAATAAACCTTTACTTTCACGACTTTACTTGGATGATAAAATCTTCAGAAGAATGCCAAATTTTCAGTTTATTTAGATTAAGAGCCAATATGATAA
>BMAW01118818.1:6686-23501 GCA_019974015.1 Nephila pilipes
TGAATAACCAAAAATTCTGCTGCTATAACTATGGGTAAGAAACATTTGTCTTTGATTTCGTCACTTAAAATAAATATTACTTTACTGAACTCAATAAAAGGTCTTAATGTAGTAGGATATTTTTGCCAAGTATTTCCTTCATTTGCATATAATATTACTTATATTTATTTGTTAAAGAGGGAAAATTTTTTGCTACCTAATGAAAAAAATTGTATTGACCTTAAAAATATTAGAAAAAAAAGTTATATATATATATATACATATATGTATATATATATATATATATTTATATATATATGTTTTATATCCCTACATTTACTAATACTTACATTTTATGCAATCATATTTTTTACCCTTAAATTTTTGTTTTTCCAGTCAATTTTATAATGACCACCAAATCCATATCTAAATTCATTATCATGAGTTTTACTGTACATTTATTAATTGTATGATGACTTTGATATTTTCAATGTAAAAAATATTTATTTTAGTGTTAATATTTTGTATATACATATATATAGATATATATATATATATATATATGTATACATATATAATATATATTTATATATAAGACGTAAAATAAATAAATAATTCAGAATTCTTTTATACCTAATTACACTAAATTACTGGTACTACATTCAAATTGAAATGTTACATTTTCTTGAAATTAAAAGGGTACAAACAATGCAGAGAATGATTGGAAAAAATAATAAAAATAAAATTAGAAAGCGAACATCATTAAAACCTATGAAATATTGAGGGAAAAGTAGTGACAAGTTTTACTGGAATATCTGAAGTATATATAGTTTATTACATTTATGATACTGAAAACAAACCATAGGTAAAACATTAAATTAAAAAAATTGGAAGTCTAGTTGAATGAAATTCTATCCGAAACACAGAGAGAGAAAGGTAATAATGGATAAATATAATTTAGGACTTCAACAGTTTTATTCATTACTGCTCTTTGAATGAGCAATTAAAGCCACTCTTTTTCTTGATAATACATCCCATCTATTCTTTTAATTGTTACATTATAAGTAAGTGTAAAAATAAAGAGTAATCAAAATTTGAGAATCGAACAGAATTTAAAATTTGAAAAGAAATTGGGTGCAACAAGTATATTATAACCAAAGTAAATTATTACAAAATTTAAACGATGTATCTCCGTTTTTATATTTAAATTTCTTTTAAACTAAAATTATAACTTTACTTCAATCAAAATTATAGTGTCCTTTCATTTCATTTGGTGCTATTTATCTTACTATTACACTATTATCATTGATTTATTATTCCATGAAACAAATCATTTTACTAGAAAATAATTTTCAAATTTTAATTAGCATCGTTTTTTTTTGAAATCTACACCTAGTAATTTCACCATCATTTTTGTCAAAAAAAAAAAATTAATTAAATTAGTATCATTAAAAACTGTTAAATTTCGAGGGAAAAAAATAAATTGTTTTAATAACTTATTTCTCCAGAATTCAAAAATAAAATTATTATTAAAATTTAAAACTAAACTAATATTATAGAAGAAAATAGCACAAGAAATATAAAAACGATACTTTTTTACATACATATGGTAAAGTACATACATACATATACTCATGTATATGATAGATGATAGTATACATAATAAATTAATTAATATATTTATATATACTAAATTAAATAAGTATAGTCCAAATTCAGCTAATTATTTTCAAGTATTTATAAAATATGGGAGAAATTTATTTGAATTCAAACCATTGATAAATTTCTCTTATAATTAATATTGATTACTTTATTTAATTTTTTAAAAAAAAATACATTTTACATTCTATTATTAATAATAATATTTTTATAAAAGAGAAAAATGCTAGATATCTACTTCAGAAAGTTACTTTTATTAATTTCAAATTAAAAAATTGCTCTATTTTCTTCAAATATTGTTAGTTCACTTTTTCTCTTTTATGCCTAAACATTCAGTTTTATATTTATATTATTAATGACAGTAGGTCATCAAACACACACACACACACACACACATAATAATATAATACACACACACACACACACACACACACACACACACACACACACACACACACACACACACACACACACACACACACAATATATAATACATACATAATGACATATATATATATATATATATATATATATATATATATATTATATATATATATATATATGAAGTGTTAAATGTTGGTACCAAGCAATATTGGCAGAGCTGTTATAACGACAACAATTCTCTAAAGGCCCACATCTTTCCCGGAAAAAACACACTAAATGTTGCGTAACATTTAAAGGAGGCTGGCAGAGTGACTAACGTTCCTTGATCCAGTGGACCATATAAGCTACAACGGCAAGTACAAGCGAAAATGTATTAGAATACAACTTAGCTTTTATCATACTCTCTGACATATCCAAATAGCAGCACGGTAGATAATAGAAAACCATGGTTTCTCTGTACGTCGTATCTGGGAACTACTAAGTAAATTAGGAGCTCATTCCTCTAGCAAACTCTTCATCAGACAGTACTGGTTGGGAAGTCGGACAGACGTTACGCACGGTGCAATACTGTCATGAATCAAATAGAGGTCCAATCACCATTATTTGCATATACAGCTTGGAGGGATGAAGCATGCATTTCACGGAATAAAACGTGTGTACAATTAGCCCAACATATATTACTGTTCACTAAAAATTCCTTCATATTCCATTGACTTTGAACATCAAATGCAGTTTAAGATTAATATTTGGTGTGCTATTTACAATTCCAAGCTAATAAGCCAATTATATTACAAATGCACGTTAATGAACTTCAATATTAAGAACATTTATATAACATAATATTCAATTAAGTTGAGAGTAAGCAATGGCCTCATCTAGGAGTGTGTTGTTCAAACATGACAGTGTGCCTTCGCACAAGACATCACTTGTGAAGCAATACCTGGTGAAAGTATTCAGGGAGTAAACATTGGGATATGTTGTTTTCGAAGAGTAACTTCCAAGTTCCCTTGAACTGACTTCAATAGATTTTTCCGGTGAGGTTAGCTTAAAGAGTAAGCTTAAGTGACTAATATAACAACTCTGCTGAACAGCCTAAAAGTATTACAGGTGCTTATGCAGTCGAGACATACAGCTATGTTAAAATGTATGCTACGTGATATTCAAATAAGATTCCTGGTTGCATTGAAAATGATAGATTAAAGTTTGAACATAGAAAATAAATGTATTTCTCATAAAAAAGTTTATTTTTCCTTCTCTTTCCAACATCGGTTCTTCAAGTCACAGATTAGGAAAACACGATGACAAAAATGTGCATTTTAAGCATTCTATTCTAAGCTTTTGTTACCACGTGGTGTTATTTCTTATTAAATCGATAATGCTCGATAGCTTTGTAATTTATTTTTTCTCTTCAGTTGCTCTATTTTGAATATAATAACACTAACTGCACAGTATTTCTTTAAGTAACGCAGTAAGTGTTATTTGATGAAAAACTGTGGAACATAGACACCACCCAAACAAGTAGCATGTTGTCACTTTACTCCTTAATATAACTTTCAGGACTATAGCTGCAGCTGATTAGAAATTAAGAGAGGGAAATAACTTTAATATATATATATATATATATGTGTGTGTGTGTGTGTGTGTGTGTTTTTTTTTGTTTTTTTTTTTTTTTTTTTGATACCTGACTTAATTTTACGATGCGAATATATATACCACATCATCAAACAATTGTTTGCAATATAACTTATTTCCATCTAATATATTCCATTGAATCAAGTTTTTATTTGCTCTGTATACCTAAAAAATTTTGGAATGGTAGTTTACTTTTAATCTCTCAGAAAAGTTTCATAAAAGTTATTTTCATTTTACGTTCTTATTCCACAATCACCTTATCTTCGGAAACAATTCCTTCAAATTTAAGGTAGAAGAAATTTATACTACAAAAATGCAGAACATTTTCATTTAATAACTGAAGTAAATTCCTAATTACGTACTTTACATTACTCATCCAAAAGAATGAACATCCAGATAGAATTCTAATGAAATACTTATTTTGTAGATCCCGTAAAGATTCCACTTCATTTAGTAAGGATTAACATGTGTCTCGTACTTTTCATAGATAAAAGTTCCTCACTAAATGATATAGCAAAAACGTTCTATTCCCTTTCAAACGTTAACTTTTAGAGTACGGAACGTCGTAGTGACAATTTAAAAGTATATTATTCTAAAAAAAATTGCTCGACATAGATTTTAATTTTATATGATTTTGAAATGAAAATATTTTAATTATAAGATAGTAAGTTTTTGAAAAAAATAGTGATACACTATTTGATAAAATTTATTAGTTTCACACTATTTAATATTATTTAAAAATTGGTATTAATTTATTATGAATTTTTATTTTTCATGTAGGTCTAAAAAGGTTTAAAAATATCTAATGAAATTGGTATTGTAACAGACAAATAATGTTTCTTTACTTCTAACCAAAATTCACTTTCAGGAAGATGTTACATTAGACGAATTACAGCTATTCTAAAAGATCTATTAAACTAAAGTATATTTGATCGTACCCCAGAATCATATTTATTAAAAGTTACAGATGAACTGCTTTGAAGTTTGATCCATGTTTCAGTAGTATAAAGCTTCCCCTCCCCGGCCATACAGTAAGATGCATCGTCATTTAGTGTAATGAAAATAAGGACAAAAAAATTGCTTGTGTACTCTCAATCACTAGAGCTAAATATTATTGAACATTTATAAAAATGTATTAAGAAGTGAGATGAAGATTGATTCCACCTACATCGTTTTATGATTTGGGAGATATTCTATAAAAGTAATGATGTAAAATATTTTTTTTTGTGAGAGATCTATTTGCGTTTATCTCACGTCAAATCCCATTGTCTATAACGATCATTGTAGACGCAAAAATCACACGAAAAAAAATAATACATCAAATTATAAAGTTTTCAATCTTTTGTCTATGACTTGTTATGTATGAAAAACGAAATTTTTCCTTAATTCTCAAAATGAGTAGAAATTATTTCTTAAATTGCATTTCCATAAATTTTCATTACGTTCTTACGATTTATGTTGAAGAGGAAATGAACAATTCTTAAGAATATCAAAGTGTTCATTTTTTTTCGAAATATCTTCTTAAAAATTTTATTTACATAAAGCAAGTTCCTTTCAAAATCTGTAGAGAGATCTTTCAGAATAGCTGTAATTTGTCAAATGTAATATCTTCCTGAAAGTGATTCTTAGTTAGAAGTAAAGAGACATCATTTGTCTGGAACAATATCAAAACATTTTTAAACATCACGGAATTTCACGTTCCATTTTGGTTATTTAGATATAAGCCTCTTAAAAGTTGCATAATGATCCATAAAGAAATTTCCAATCAAATAAACTTATCTTATAGCTATAATTTTTAAGGTTTCTGAGGGGAAAATGGACACAATTGTATAATAATATTTACTATACAGTTTCATTTATAAGTTATTCAAAGTAAAATTATTATTATTATTAGAAAAATCTTAACACCCAAAATATTTTATGTAAATGTGTGTGCATCATTAATCGCAGATATGTAAAATAAAAACTGAAGAAGTTATATGATTCAAGCGTATTACATTACTTCTAAATCGAACTAATAATCAAATTCTAGGCTAATTTATAATTTCGTTTTAGTTGAATTTAAATATATTTCTGTTAATCCTAGTAAATTTCATTTACAATAACATCACTTCTAAGGGTTCTAATAATTACACAAATGTTTTTTTTTTAATAATAATACATTTCACATAAATTATCGCCATTTCCCAGAATTTTTCATTGATTTTTAAGATTGTATTTTATAAAAATATGCCTACCTCAAAATATATATTTTTTTGATTCATAATACAGATGTTTAAAGTATTTCATCTTAATCAAATTGGAAACTGAATTAAAACGTTAAGAAACGTTTTTAGAACCTTATCTTATGTATTAACATTCATATTTCATCATATATATAACATAATAATATCTTAATATCAACTAATTTTTCATTGATAGGTTAATTTTAAATCACTCTGTAATAGTTAGAACAAAGAAAGTTATAATTTAGAAATTATAAATCTGATTAAAAACAAAATATGTCTGTTTGGAAAACAAGATGCTAATTTTAAGCAGAAATAATTGCACATTTTTTTTTCGAAATTGGTAGTATTTTGTTCAATATTGAATCTAAAGATACCTAGCATAAAAAGAAATAGAAATAATATTAGCTAATAGTCTGGAACTCAATTAACTTAGAGGAGCATTTCTATCTCTAGTAGTGTATTGTAAAATAATTATTACCTTTATAAAAATCATTTCCATTTACTCATTATTCCTTCCACGTATCATTAAAAAAACATATAAACTCTTAATTCATTATAATATTTAACCTAAATATCTTTCTTTATAAAAGGAGCTTATACAATAAATACTTTGTTTAAGAATAATTCTCTATATCTCTTGCGTTTTTATTTTAACGTTTATTTTTCTTAAAACAGAGTTTCATTTTATTTTTGTTTTGTTAATTTCTAAATAAAACTTTGCCGAATTCGATAAAAATTGTAAGAAGCCAATTACGTACCCAAAGAAACAAAGCATGACTTCTACTACTGTGGATATGTTATTTTATTTCTCTATATTCTTCAAATTATATTTGTATTTTTTGCATCCATTATAAGCTAATGCTTAAATCGCTATGGTTTACTTTATGCAGTCTTATTATCACCAGCAATGTACTTTGAAACTAGCAATCTTTTCTTAATATTGAAGACAGAACGAAAATTAAACCATAAAAGGGAAACAAAAAGTTTTAAGTAGGAATTAGGAAAAAATATTGATGAAGGATGTTATTGATGAAAGCGTCTGATATGTGTTCTATACAATTTAATTTTTTCTAAGTTTATTAGTAGTGACATTATAAATGAGATGAATACTGTATGTAAATTAACATTTTCCCCATCCTTTAAATGTTTCTTAAATTGTTCCATTAGAGATGGTAAGAAATAATTGTTTATACATTTTATAGGAATGTTAGCAAATATTTTTACTGAACTTTTAATAAATTATATATTTAAAATAAATATATATTAATTTTAATTATACTTTAATTATAACAACATGTATCTGTTGGTCAAAATATTTCATTTTTTTACTAATTTTCAGTCTTGTATTTTGATAACAAATTTAAATACAATTATCATTTTTAAATATTATGTGTATCTCGCATATCAAGATTAAATTGTTCAAAAATCTTTTAGGGTTGAAAATAGCTATAAATTTATCTAAATTAATAAATCATTTTAACCAAACGCAAATCCGTATCATTTTAAAGACTCTAATAAATCAGAGGAAAATATTTTTTCAGATTTCTTTGAGTCTATTTATATGTTTATTACTGAAAAATCTTTAATAATAATTCTTCCCAAATGACGAATAGTAACATTTTTTGTATACTAATTATTAAATGTTTATTCATTGGTATGGAAATATAGTTTAGAATTCAGAAAATGATAACAATGTGCTAGAAAAAAGTTATTAAATTTAACACTGTATTTAAAATAAATGTTTGATCCATGATTATTTTAAGTAATTTTCGAATTTATTCATTGCTTTTTACATTCTTTCTTAATCACATTTTAAATATTTTGCATCGATTGATTACAATTGGAAATAAAAAAAAAAACATTATCTAAGTTTTATAAAGTTTGATACCGTGCTTTGATTATATTGAATTAAAGTGTAATCATGAAACTGAAACATTTAATATAGATTTTAAAAAGTGTTAGTGTAAAAATAAAATTGAAATTTCAATTGAATGTAAGGGTTAATATTTAGAAAAACAAATAGTTGCAAAAAATTAAACCACTGATAAGTAATAAGAATGTGTTTCAATTAATGTGTAAACAGGCATGCTATCTTACTTCAACATTTTATTCCAAAGACTTTTTCAATAATTTAAAGGTTTAAAATATTTTATTTAAGAAAAACATTTCACATAGAAAATAAAGTAATATTGTGAAATTGTAATTACAGTATTTCTAAATCAATGACAGTATTGGAAATTACAGTATTTCTAAATTAATGACAAATTTAATATTCTATATTTTAATGAATTAATATATTATAAAACCTCCATTTTTAAAGGAATAATATTATGAGCTATATTTACTCAGAAAAAGAAAGAAAAATAGAAAAAAAAATTAACATAGAATTTTTTTATAAGATTTTATAGTAATATTTTTATATAATTGCACTAAAAATTTTCAAAAATATCCAACCGAAATTAAAAAAAGTATAATTGCTTACTAATGACAATGCTGATCACTACGTCAATTTACGGTAGTTATGTATGTAACAGTGGTATGTCCTAACATTTTAATTTCGGTAAAACTGTTTTATATATTTGATCTTAAATTTTTTGTATTAAGATATTAATAATGTCTAAGAGATAACGAATTATTATAACTTCGAGCAATTGCACAGATGTAAATATGGTTATTATAAGATTCTACACATCTTAAACTAACATCTTGTTGTCAGTACTATTGTCCTAAGACACTCAAGACTAATTTGAATCCAATATCAAGAAAATCAAGCAGCACGCCGACTTGCCCAAGATCAATTTATTGTACTTTCGGTTCTTAGGAAAACATACACTCACTCTCTATGTTTGATTATTTTGTTGTAACATGGGTGGTAATGTCTGTTTTTATGGATCCAAGATATCTTCACAAGGATTCTCTGTATAAGATATTTCTAGTGGAGTTTGTTCATAATAGCGGACACATATATATCCGGTTAATTTGGAAAAGGTAGAACTTTACAAACATCGGATATCAAAGAGTTTTGTTCTCTTCTCAGTTAGGTTTGGAGATTGATTTGAGTGTTATGCATACCTGAAGATAACACACGGCACATTGTACTACCAGTTTAATTTTGTTGAAATACATTATTATAGTTGGGATGCAAACAGTCTATGAACTGATATCTTTCTTAATGGCTACAGTAACTTTCTTGCACTTCTTGTATTTATGACCACTGCAGAAATTTCAAAATGAGAACCTTTTTTCCATATATTATTCCATTCCAGTACTACAAATGTAAATTCACCCTAATGGATAATAATGGACAACATTATCAAGCTAGGCTTCTTGATGAATATCGGATCTCAAAGTATTTGGAAAGAATTGAAAGGTTAACAATATCCGTCCTTAAAAATATTGTTTGCGAGACGACCTTGCTAATCATAAGCTATCATATGTTAACTCCTAAGGGTATTAAATAATTTGGATTACTAGCTACTTCAGAATGGTTTACCATCCAAGTATCCGAAAATTTAATTCAAAATGTGGAAAACAGATGCCGCTAATTAATTATATAGGGTTGGACGCATCTCCATTCTACCCAATTCAGTGTTTTTACATGATCAGAACTTCTTACAAATAATGGAGTTCGTACTTTTTTTATTTATTTGTAAATCATGATTGGTGTAAAATTATATAATAATAATATACAATAAATAATTGTATAAAACGCAATTGTTCCTAGTTTCCAATTTGTTTTATTTTCATTCGCTTTCAAAAGAGATCCAAAAGACTGGTTTCACTTTAATTTTTTGTAACCGGTATATTTGGAGTATTGTAATTAGATATTTTTGAAGACTAAAGCTGATAATTGGATCTCGCGATAGATCAGAAATACGTCAAATGTAATAAATAAAACCAGATATAAGAAAATAACTTACATTTCAGCTTTGCAGAAATTGAGGATTTATAAAGTATCAATTATATATTATTAATTGAATAACAATAAATTTTCTGATTACAAATGTAACTTAAATTGTATTGAAATTCAAAGATAAATCAAGCAGTACTTGATTTAATACATAATCTTAAGATGTTTAAGTATAATATATCTATCTAGATTGTTTTCTAAATAATTATAAATCAATTTGGTTCCTTTTCTCAGTAATCAGACTGAACGTTGAATTTCTGATAAATTATATATATATATTTTTTAAAAGATTATTATGTGCGTGATTTAAATACTTCTAAGGAAGTACACGCGTTTCTTTATGGAACTTTTTTTGAGAGATAGATACCCTATTATTAAGTATAATGTTTATCTTTAGAGTAGGAACTATTAGAGTTTTATTTGTGAAATATTTTTTTAGGGAAACAAGTGCCTTCAAGCAATTGTTTTCATGAACGTAAAGGAAGTTATTGTTTAATGTATAATTCTGCATAAAAGACTAAATAATTTCCTTAAATTCATTCCTTTTGTTAAACAAGGTTATTTGAAAATTACTGATGGGGATTGTAATAAATAAATATCTTTAGGCAACAATTTGATGAAAACTAAGAAATAAAGAAGAGTGGAATAAATACAACCTTAGTTATAGGCACCAAATGTGTATGACTGAATCTCACATATAAAAATTTTATTAAAATATGTCTGCTTTACTTTCTTGAGTTTTATTATTAGTTTTTGAATTCTATGTCCATTTATTAAGGAAAGAAGTTTTTTTATGAGAATATAATAATTATCACACCCTTCCTCCCCTCACATATATATTTTCTTGTGTTTAAGTATATTCTTAATTCTGAAAAAATTGCAATTTTTTTGCCTTTGAACAATACTTAAGCTGTTGATTACTAATAAATAGATAAAATTTCAAAAAGCATCACAAATAAATTTGTCTTACTATCTACTTCAAACTATGTATTTATATCTGCTATCTATTTCAAATTATATATTAATATCTGATTTGTAGTAAAATATGAAATTCACATATTAAAGATGTCTCATATATGACGTAAACCTTATATATTTTGTCATGTTCTCTCATTCATTGATTAAGTGTTAGCGTTTGTAATAAAATAAAATTAAAAAAAAAACCATTGTAACATAATATAAATAAAAACTGATGTATTGCTTTAAATGAGGATTTTAAGCATGATGCTAACCAGGAAAAATAGGAGTGGTAAAAGTCACAGTTCATAATTTCTTACATGAATTGTACATAATTCTCTGGAAATATATCACCTTTTTTGACTATAGATATGTAGTTAATAAGTGTAGCTTGAAATTCGTTGAATTCAGGAAGTATTAATGAGAGTATTAATTAGTAAAAATTACTAAATAATTTAATGTACATTTTTCATGTATATCCTTAGCTTTTCATGAAATAAATTTAAGATTTTTTTTTTAAATATCTTTTCCGGAATTTACAGTTACTTATAAATCTATTTATTCAAATAAATGTCTTTTAACGTGAAATTTTATTTCCTTTCACAATAGTATGTAATAAAAATATACTTAATTTTGTTTCTTACTTATTCTTTTTCAGTGTTTAACATATTAAATAGGCTTGAGGAATAATTAAGCTTTAATTCTTTCAAAAGTCATGATTTCTTTGGTGACATTATAATTCAAATTATATTTAAGATCTAAGTATTAATGGGAATTGAATTGTATATTAAGTATTAGTGAGGTAGCATTAAGTCATTATCCTAAAATTTATGTATCATTTATCAAAATGCTAGAAAATTAAATTGCTACCAACAATATAAATATATTCGTCTTATTTATGGATAAAAATGTAAATGATGATCTGAAAAATTTTATAATAAGTTTTTTTTAATCCTCATGTACACGCATATTTATTTTTTATGGTGCATCTAGCCATTTATATAAGTTACATAAACAAAATTAAGAAAAAAACATTAAAGTTACGCAGCAGAAATTAAATAAATTTTGATGGAGTGTATTTGAAAATTTCAATTGCGCATAACTTTAAAAGTTTGATATTGAATCTTCTTGAATATCATGAAAATAAAGTTTAATATACGTTTATTGTTTAAAACTTCTAAGAAAAACATCAAAATTTAATTTTTAATTTCAGTACTTTTTAAGGAAATATACTTTAAGTAGTATATGAAAATAAAATAATAGCTTTTTTAAATTTGATTAAATGTTTACTCATTTTAAGGACAATGATTAAATATTGTACCATACTATTATCTGTGCCACAATTCGGCACTATTTGATGTAATTCCCTTCATCATACTATTAGAAACAATGTTACTTTGGATTTTATGAATTTTGAAAAACATTTTTAACTCTTGAATTTATCGTTTTGACATGTTTTTAAGAGCTCAAACATGACGCCTTGGGGGGATTAGAAATAACTTCATGTTAAAAAAACTTTTTTCCTTTAGAAATTTAGACTTTATCTTAATTATCATCGTTTCCAAAGATTTATAGTGCAGGAAAATAAAAATTTTATGTACTGCTAAATTAATTTTAGATAAGGCGTACTCTTTTGACTTTTCAATTCTTTTTTTTTTTTTTTTTTTGAAAATTAATTAATTTTTTCCTTTAACAGTTTCAGTATGCTGTTTGAAATGAATTGTAACAAACATCGCAACATCATGCTATTTCAAGAAATAAATTTATTTCATATCATATAACAATATTCTTGGTGGACTTATATTTCACTTATTTTTCAAACAATATTTCCACAACGAAATAGTTTTCTCTTGCTTTTCTTTTACCCTTATATATGTATGTTATTATTTATGTATATATGTATGGGTCACAGTATGTTTTAATACAAAACTCTCAAAAAATATAAATTTATTTTTAGCTAAAAAATCGCATACTCGAAATAAAACTTCAAGATGCAATATAAAAATATAGTACGTCATATAAGAAACTGAAATAAGTAGTTTTTCCACATACTTAACAGTGGCTTACCTTGTTTCCTTACAACATAATAAAGTTTAATTAAATAGTTAAAAAGATCACAAATGAGTTGAAGATATATCGGAAAAGAGAAAACGTAGATTATTAATTATCTTCACAGAATACATAAAATCCCTTTTTCTCGAATTCCTCTTAACTCTCCTGAATCCTGGCTTAGAATTAAACAATAAATCTTTAGCTTACCAACGCAGTCGCATTGAGTAATGCACTTCTTGTATGTAACAGATAATTGTCATCTAATCCTCTATAACCAACAGTTACTTCTAATTAATTTTACTAAAGTGATCAAGTACAACACATACCACTTAATTTACAAGCACCTATCACCTTCTCGTTATCATCTGTGTCTCATATTTTCTTTCTAATTCTATTTCGCTTATTTATTACTGTAATTAATTCAATTTATAACTCTTATTATTTTCATCTACTTTTCCTAATCAAATTTGATTTATTTGGGAATAATATATAATTTTACGTAATTCAAGTTACCGTAAATTCCCAAGTTTAGAGAACCGAGAACTTCAAAAAACACACCATCACCATTTTATGAACCTACTCTTATGAGAGAATGAAATTAAGCTGAAGATAAGATGTAAAATTTAAATATGGATGTAGAAAGTTTTTCCAATTATTAATCAATAAGAAAATATCTAAGGTTATGAAAGATTAACATTGAAAAGACACACTGAAAACTTTATATGGCTAAAATATATAAGTATTTAAGTATAATGTATAAAATTGTATGCAATACATTAAATAATTATTCCTTTTTCAAGACATTCAATGTGAATATCGAAATTAGGATATGGTGCTTTAAAAAAGCATAAGTTGAATTCAGTAGTAATATTATGTAGTTTTAAAACAGCATTGACTTGAATTTTGTAATTTTGAATTATTAATAGCTTAAATGATTTCATAAGGATACAGTTGCATTTATATTTTAAGACAATTGTGTTGATTTAAACAAGGCTTATCTAAGAATCAAGGTCTTTCTGTGGTATTTGTTACAATAATCCATAAAAGCTTATATACTTCAACGCAGAAAACTAGAATAAAACGCATTAATTCATATGACATTATTATCCATCAAATATGTTTAAACTATTTTGGGTATAATATACATAAAATTAACAAAATATGATTAAGAAAAATGATTAAAATTGCTTGAAAATACATTTTTGTTCTTACAATTTTGAATATTATTGAAACTTATCCTTCTTTTGTTAGGGAATTAATATGATCTTATTATATTTTATCATTTCTTTCATGAAAATAAGGCTTAAAAATGTTTTGTAAAATCATTGTACTCGTAGCACGTGAATAAATGCAGGTAAAATTCTTTACATACGGAAAATCTGTATTACTTTCATACACGCAAATAAATCCGTGACACAAACACAAAGATATATATATATATATATATATATATAGTTAATCAATATTCAATATTCAATCTATCAGACAGTGAGAAAGCGTTTTAAACTGTAAATCTAAACAAGTAATATATAAAAAAAAATTAAATCAATTCCTACTTAGATCAACAAAGAAAAAATTGTTTTAGTTACTTCTTATTAAATAATTACAATTAATATAAATATGTATATACATATGACAGAATCACGATATTAATGTTAAGAAACAAAAAAAATATTAATTAAGTTTCTTGTTTTTTTCAGATTAGGTATGTCATTAATTATTCATTAAGAAAATCAAAATTTGACATACCTTTTCTGTCGTTCCGGGGAGCTGGTGTTTTATATCCTTATTTGCAGACAAAAGAAACTCATCACCTTATGTAAATGAAAACTCTGCACTTCCTTGTAAATAAAAATATATATTCACATTAATTACAACAGTTACACATTACTATAAGACACAAACAGGTTACATAGAGCAAAAAGCGTTCTCTCTCGTTCTTAGAGTTTAATTTCGTTCTATTTTTACGCTGCTCACTCCAAACAACAGCGTCCTCTGGCGGGAGTCACGTGGTTTCAGGTGGGAAAGTATTCAGTTCGGAACAATTAAGTTTAGTTTTTATTTACGTCGCTCTTGAAGCAACAAGAGGGCTACTGGCGGAGGACTTCGTAATTTTGAACCTTGGTCAAATGACGAGGATGACACCTGAGCTGGCACTCCCTTTCCTAACTTCCATACCACGCCAATGGCAGAACTTTGGGCTCTAACAGATTTAACATGCATCAGATCCGGCTACAAGGTGGGTCTTCAGCGGTCAATGCTCGAGCCCACGACTGAATGAAACTCATCGGCCACGAATCCGAAACTGTGACCATTAGGCTACATCGGCCACTCACAATATTAATTGACAAAAGAAATTTTTTCCCAGCGATCTACACGCTTCGTCATTGACGGTATTTATTCCTAAATTTATATCCTGCTAAATATCTTATATAAGATAATTTTTTTTTTCTCTCATATAAAACTAAAGTTGATTATTTGAAAATCAAATAAGAAAAGTTCATGCTTCGTCGAGATTCAATCCAAAGGCATGAAGATTCTATGCCGACGCTCTACCAACTGTGTCAGTACAAGACAAGTGACTTAGTAGAAGCAATGGCTTGTTTCTTCATTCATCTGCTAAAATAAATGGTTCGAATGCAGTTCAGCCCGAGCACTCATAGTGACAAGAATTATTTTGTGGTATTTTGCCAAATGGGGCTACCCTGGTCCGCTTCGCAGACTTAACGTTCAGCCAAAAAAAAATCGTCAAGTTTGGCAATTTTTTAAATCGCGCCACGTGGTTGGGTTAAACTGCATGTTCAACAATTAAATTAATTAAATGAATTAATATTTGGAAAAAACTGTATTAACATCAAGTGTCATCCACTACAAGTTTAAAAAAATGTGTTTGAACTTGAGAGGATGAGTAAAAAGTATTTTATTAACGATTGAAAATTTGAACAAGGTATATATATTGAGAGTGTGAACCAATAGTAAGAATTTAAAAGCATTAACATTAAAAAATATGAAATTTTAATTACATGTTAATTTTTACAATACGATTGCAAATAATATAATATAATTTAAAGAACAAATTTTCTTTAAGTAAATGAAATTACTTTTTTTTCAAAATACTCTAACTCGTATAAGGAAAAAGTGATTAGAGCATGTTAGAAAGAGAAAAAATAATTAGCAATTGCTTATATCTCTACATCATATATATTTAACGAAGAAAGCTTCTATTTTTTGATAATGCTTGTAAAAGTTAGTCATTAGTTTGAAGATGATAATCCACACCAGAGAAATAACTTTTCAAAGAAGTGTCAGTATTGATATTAGCACTCTGCATATGTAGCATTAAGTTTAATTACAAAAGAGTTATTACGAATAGAATAATTAGGTGAATTATAAGTCTTTAGGAACATGATACTTTTGTCTCTCCAGTTATGTAATTATATTTATGTTTTATGTTGAAAAATATTAATGATAAACAAATCACTTAAGATATTTAGGAAACAAAGACGAACTTTAATAAACAGTTAGACTGATATAAGATCAAAATGGAAGTGATTAATGAAACTTTGATAATGAATTCCATTATCTAAAATACTTCTACAAATTATATGCGAATATTTTTAGTAATATTTAATTCATAAAGAAACCCCCATTCTGCATTTAATATTATCAACTCTACAAATTATAGTAGCTTGCAAATCATATTTTAAAATTTAATATTTTAAACAATCTAACTTTTCATTAAAAAGATTTCTAATTTAATAAGATATTTTGGCTTATTATTTGTTAGAACAATAATTTCATTGAGAATAGAGGTTTATCCTTCGTCGCAAGATGTTTTCTTTTTTTTTTCTTCTTTAATTTAGTTAAGTATAATAAATACTATATTAATACGTATATTTGTGGCAGTTTATTACTAAGTAATTAGAAATATGGTCGAAGAAGGTATGACAGATATGTAACTATATCATATATTATATATTGGATTATAACTATATTATATATTGGATTATAACT